>JAQNBH010000018.1:23894653-24149653 GCA_028752905.1 Cladorhizidae sp. MBARI D1340-BT2
TATGAATGCACATGCCCAGTGTGAATATGAATGCACATGTCCAGTGTGAATATGAATGCACATGTCCAGTGTGAATATGAATGCACATGTCCAGTGTGAATATGAATGCACATGTCCAGTGTGAATATGAATGCACATGCCCAGTGTGAATATGAATGCACATGTCCAGTGTGAATGTGAATGCACATGTCCAGTGTGAATATGAATGTACATGCCCAGTGTGAATATGAATGCACATGTCCAGTGTGAATATGAATGCACATGCCCAGTGTGAATATGAATGCACATGTCCAGTGTGAATATGAATGCACATGTCCAGTGTGAATATGAATGCACATGTCCAGTGTGAATATGAATGCACATGTCCAGTGTGAATATGAATGCACATGCCCAGTGTGAATATGAATGCACATGTCCAGTGTGAATATGAATGCACATGTCCAGTGTGAATATGAATGCACATGCCCAGTGTGAATATGAATGCACATGTCCAGTGTGAATATGAATGCACATGTCCAGTGTGAATATGAATGCACATGTCCAGTGTGAATATGAATGCACATGCCCAGTGTGAATATGAATGCACATGCCCAGTGTGAATATGAATGCACATGTCCAGTGTGAATGTGAATGCACATGTCCAGTGTGAATATGAATGCACATGCCCAGTGTGAATATGAATGCACATGTCCAGTGTGAATATGAATGCACATGTCCAGTGTGAATATGAATGCACATGTCCAGTGTGAATATGAATGCACATGTCCAGTGTGAATATGAATGCACATGTCCAGTGTGAATATGAATGCACATGCCCAGTGTGAATATGAATGCACATGCCCAGTGTGAATATGAATGCACATGTCCAGTGTGAATATGAATGCACATGTCCAGTGTGAATATGAATGCACATGTACAGTGTGTATATGAATGCACATGTCCAGTGTGTATATGAATGCACATGTCCAGTGTGAATATGAATGCACATGTCCAGTGTGAATATGAATGCACATGTCCAGTGTGAATATGAATGCACATGTCCAGTGTGAATATGAATGCACATGTCCAGTGTGAATATGAATGCACATGTCCAGTGTGAATGTGAATGCACATGCCCAGTGTGAATATGAATGCACATGTCCAGTGTGAATGTGAATGCACACGCCCAGTGTGAATATGAATGCACATGTCCAGTGTGAATGTGAATGCACATGTCCAGTGTGAATATGAATGCACATGTCCAGTGTGAACATGAATGCACATGTCCAGTGTGAATATGAATGCACATGTCCAGTGTGAATATGAATGCACATGTCCAGTGTGAATATGAATGTCTAAGGAAGAGAACTCACCAACTAAACTTATGAAACTCAAGACTGCACCCACAATGCAGGGAAGGCTGTATGGATAGTCACAGAATACCTGGAACTGTAGGAACCGGTACTTGTTGGCCGGTTGAGCCAGGAAACCGCCGATCACAGAACCCTAAATGCAGTATGTACAGCAGCAGCACCGAACAAAAAATCAACTTAATAATAATAATAAATAATAATAATAATAATAATAATGATAATAATAATAATAATAAAATATAAAAAAATAATAATAATAAAAAAATAATAATAATAATAATAATAAAATATAAAAAAATATAAAAATATTAAAAAAATAATAAAATAATAATAATAATAATAATAATAATAATAATAATAATAATAATAATAATAATAATAATAATAATAATAATAATAATAATAATAATAATAATAATAGTAGTAGTAATAATAGTAATAATAGTAATAATAGTAATAATAATAATAATAATAATAATAATAATAATAATAATAATAATAATAATAATAATAATAATAATAATAATAATAATAATAATAATAATAATAATAATAATAATGAAAGGAAGCGAGGAAAACTAAAAATGAAATATTACAAAAATCATGCCATTTCTGACACATGTACAATAGCAGTCCCAGTTGATGCCCACCTTAACTCTTTGCCATGCATGTGCGAAGGCAGGGTAGCATTCATCACTACTTTTACCACACATGCAAGCATGCACCCCCCCACCCTCCCCACCCCACCTCACACACACACACTTGGGAGACATGCAATTTTACTATCCTGACATTTGAAAGTCATTTCTCTCCCTTACTCCAGCAGAGGTCTTACCTGTACAACTACATAGTTCTAAAAGATCAAGGCTCCACCCACTTCATGTAGATAGGCATCCTGAGCCTGCAGTCAATGCCACTTACTTCATCAAGTCGGCTTCTGAGTAAAGAGCCATGATGGCATGTAAGTGCATCTCACACACTAGCAGTACAGTTGTTGTGCAGTCCTTTGCCTCCACTACGTAAGGTTGCCATGTGCATTTAAACTGACGTTACTTACATGTATTACTTACATGTATGACTCAGGCACCAACATTGTCCCCCACTCTCTTTGTTAGCTTACAGCTTTTCCAATGTTTGCTTTGAACAGTACAGCACGCTACTCCCATGAAACACTGATGGAGTGGTACTGATGTTAACACTATTATATATATATGGGGACAGCACTCTACTGTATATATATGTATGGACCAAGCACTGAATGTGGCATACTAACAACCCTGGTTGTTCATACATGTATCTATGTATGTATGTAAGCAGGCTATGTTTAGTTAAGCACCCACTTCACTGTTGCTTCAGCTCAGTGTTAAGAGCCAAATGTGCTGTGTCTCTTCCTGCTCAAGAGTCGGAGTATCTTCCATATATTGTGACCAGACAGACTTGTAGATGTCATGTCCACAATGACACTCTCCAGGCTCTGCTCTGCATCAGTTCCACCATCCACCATCTCTCCCAGCTAGTGTGGTACAGACTTGTAGATGTCATGTCCACACATGACACTCTCCAGGCTCTGCTCTGCAGCAGTTCCACCATCCACCATCCCTCCCAGCTAGTGTGGTACAGACTTGTAGATGTCATGTCCACAATGACACTCACCAGGCTCTGCTCTGCATCAGTTCCACCATCCACCATCTCTCCCAGCTAGTGTGGTACAGACTTGTAGATGTCATGTCCACACATGACACTCTCCAGGCTCTGCTCTGCAGCAGTTCCACCATCCACCATCCCTCCCAGCTAGTGTGGTACAGACTTGTAGATGTCATGTCCACAAATGACACTCTCCAGGCTCTGCTCTGCAGCAGTTCCATCATCCACCATCCCTTCCAGCTACACTGTAGTGTAGTACAGACTTGTAGATGTCATGTCCACAAATGACACTCTCCAGGCTCTGCTCTGCAGCAGTTCCACCATCCTTCTCAGCTAGTGTGGTACAGACTTGTAGATGTCATGTCCACACATGACACTCTCCAGGCTCTACTCTGCAGCAGTTCCACCATCCACCATCCCTCCCAGCTAGTGTGGTACAGACTTGTAGATGTCATGTCCACAATGACACTCTCCAGGCTCTACTCTGCAGCAGTTCCACCATCCACCATCCCTACGTAGACTCAGTGACCTGCACATTCAAAGAGCTGCTACATTCTGTGCATAGCCATTTCCTGCAAGCTGCTGTTCGGCACTAAGTAACTCTATTTTTCTTGACTGAAGGCCGGTTCACAATGACAGATGACAATCCGTTCTGTTCCATGCATTCCGCAATCCGTTCCATTCCGCTGCATGCATTCAATCCGTTCCATTCTGCTGCATGGTTCACAACATTTGCGTTGAATCTGCTGCGTTTGAACTTGGACCAATACAATGGACAGCAGTACTAGTAGTGAGGAAGACTTGGATTTGATTTTGCTATTGGCTAGCAAAGACTTGGATTTGATTTTGCTATTGGCTAGCAGGAGGAAGCGCAGAAAGAGGAATCACTAGCTGAAATATTTATATAGCTGGTAATAGCTAGCTAGTTACCTGGAGAGCCACTTCCTTCCAGGCATTTTCTTTGGCTTCAAGATATTTATAGCCTCTAGCTGAGACCTACCAGAGGTTGGGAAAGTTCCTCACCACTTCAATAATTTTAGAGACATCATGGAAAGGGTGTAAAGTTCAACACGTGATACGTTCTAGGATTCTGATTGGTCTGATTCAATTGATTTGATGCAAGAGTTGAATCAAATCCTACTCAACCGTTTCAAATCCGTTCCCATCTGCTAGATCCGTAGTCCATTGCGTTACCGGTTCACAATATCAGTGCAACGGATCAGAAGGACGGAGCGCACGCAACAGATTGACATTGGGAACCGGGCTTGGTGCCACAAGCACCCTCCTAACAATCTCGTACACATGTCAGATACACTGTAGAGAGTAGGCTTGGTGCTATAAGCACCCTCCTAACAATCTCTTACACATGTCAGATACACTGTAGAGAGTAGGCTTGGTGCCACAAGCACCCTCCTAACAATCTCTTACACATGTCAGATACACTGTAGAGAGTAGAGTCTGAGAAAGAACATAACTCACAATAAGCTTCCCAATGCCTCCACTAGTGCCCACCGCAGCAAAGCCCTTAGCTTGGTTGGTGTCATCACATATCTACACAAGTTAACACAATATGGTAGGAGTGAATTTTTGCACCAGATGAACTCTTTAGGACCAAACATTAAAAATTGAAACAACGAGACAGACACACAAGTGTGCCCGAGTTATTTTTTAGAAGTCATGTGATGAAGTAACAGCGAGCGTCGGGTCTGCCTTCTTCATGGCTCGAGGTGGATAAGCGAGCTGGCCTAGCGACAATAAAAGTACCACTTGGAATACTTTGCTGCTGTTCTATGTATGCAGCTCACTAGAGCAAACTAAACACTTGGAATACTTTGCTGCCGTTCTACGTATGTAGCTCACTAAAGCAAACTAAACACTTGGAATACTTTGATACTGTTCTATGTATGCAGCTCACTAGAGCAAACTAAACACTTGGAATACTTTGATACTGTTCTATGTATGCAGCTCACTAGAGCAAACTAAACACTTGGAATACTTTGATACTGTTCTATGTATGCAGCTCACTAGAGCAAACTAAACACTTGGAATACTTTGATACTGTTCTATGTATGTAGCTCACTAGAGCAAACTAAACACTTGGAATACTTTGATACTGTTCTACGTATGTAGCTCACTAGAGCAAACTAAACACTTGCAATACTTTGCTACTTTTCTATGTATGCAGCTCACTAGAGCAAACTAAACATTTGCAATACTTTGCTGCTGTTCTATGTATGCAGCTCACTAAAGCAAACTAAAAAAGCAAACTAAACACTTGGAATACTTTGCTGCTTTTCTACGTATGTAGCTCACTAGAGCAAACTAAACACTTGCAATACTTTGCTGCTGTTCTATGTATGCAGCTCACTAAAGCAAACTAAACACTTGGAATACTTTGCTGCTGTTCTATGTATGCAGCTCACTAGCAAAGACTGCAGCAATCATTTTACCTAGAACCTCTAAGCTCGAGTGCAGCTGACGATGAATTCATTTCAGAGTTCTTCTACGTCACATTCTAAATCACTTTCTGCCTTCGGCTACAGCTGGCTAGATGACTACTCACCTTATTTTGAATTTAGAAAGCAACAAAAATGCCACTTGCCGCTGCTGAAAAACTCGACGTTTCAGCAAGAAGGGGCTTTTTCCTAGTAGAGCAGAGTTAGCCATAGCCTTGCTGGCCAACAGTTTGAGTTATATTTCACCGTGCAAGCGCTCTTTGGTAATGAACACCAAGTTTGTTCTTTGTGCAGACATCTGTATCTGCTATCGTCAAGGAAAGTGAAACTCACAGGCACTCCACTAACTGCCTTAAATGAAACAAACATGTTTGTAAAGCTGCTTAACCGATTGAACGCAGACTTCATTTGTAGTTGGTTGTGCTTTTAGCTACAACTTAAAGAATAAACTTCTCAAACTGTTCATATCATTAGAATGAAAATACAATAAGCTGCAGTTCGGAGTCAGCTCCATTGAAGTAAGCATATGTAGCATATGTCGCTATATGTCTACTACAAAACTTACTGCAAAGAAATGCATTCAGGAGTGCCTCCTTGCTCAAGAGTGAAGGCATTCAGAGTGACTCCTGGTAAGCACAGGTGCTTGTGCTGCTTTCCACCGAAGAAGAACTTCCAGAAACAGTAGCAAAAGCCGGGAAGAGACCGTTCAGGAAGGCAGTTGCGATTGTCAGCCATAAAAAAAAATTCCCACTTTACTCGGTTGCCTCGTCCAACCGAGTAAAGTTTCAATAGACCAACCTACTGGGCATGTGCATATGGAGAACAGGCACGCAGCACACATTCTTAGGTATAATAATAGGAAATTTGGACGATGTCCGAGTTTGCGCCACGCCCATGCTTATGGCGTTCAATCAGGTAATATACTTACTTATATCATAAATGAGAGTGTTTATTTGTGTGTGCATGTGTGTGTGTGTTTTATACACTTGGCAACCTTGGGGCCTTCTCACGCATAATTTTGATCCCAAGAAGGGTTTTGACATGGTTTTGGCCCGTAGGCCTTGCCCCCAGGCTATACCACATCCCCAAAACTAAACAGGCATAACAGCCCCAATAGAACAGATACAGGTCCAGCACTGAAGGTAATGTCGTGGATTAGAGTTGATTTGGGGGTGTGGTGGATCAGGAATATCCTTCCACCTAGCTCCATATAAATGTTAAGAGACCTCCCTCCAGATGTATCTCTTTCAAATTTATAGCAACAACTTTTTCCCTATTCTGGTTTGGGGGGGAACGATGCTATAAGATACAAATGCTTACAAAAACTTGTGGTTATGACTTTGGAGCTCCATTTCTGCACAGTTCATTAGCTTAAAAAGATAGATCTCTCTGTGTGCTCTCTTTTGATGTAAAAACGGTTAATCCATTAATCCATTGGCTCATTACACAATAAGTTCATGTTTGGAAGAAGAATTGGCTACACTGAGGTAAGCTAAGAAAAGCTACATCAGACTGGGCCTGCAACAAAGTTTACAGCACAGAGAGGAACCCAGGACCTCCTTCTTTCTTAACTCATCATACGCAAGATTAAATTTTGCCCTTGTGTCGTATGAGGCGGAATTATTTTCATGCAATCCAGGTGCGGTCGGCACTTCCAGTCATGACGCCTGAAACTAGAACTAGCGGGCAAACAGGTTTGTCCAAGTATTGCCCATGGGAGAAGCGACGTCTTGACTATGTGATTGCGAGAGAGTCAAGTCTTTCCTGCTTTCAAAATCTACAGCCTTAGCTCATAAACATTCGAGCGCTCAGGAAACTTCGAGTTCTTTGATAGTCCTACACTTATACAAACGGACAAATGAGCCTACGAGCTTTATCTGAGGCAACCTCAAGTTCTGGACGATACATTATTCCAAGAACGATGTACGTAGCAGGGAAAGCAAGAGCGAGTACACAATGTACGTAGTGAAAATAGATTTATCAGGGGATATTTTTTCAAGGTGACTCACAGCTATATATAACTGACTCGCAGCTATATACAATATAACGACTCGTAGCTAATTGAGGTGATTCACAGCTATATATAACTAATTTAGTTAACTCAAAGATGTAGAACTAATTGAGGTGTCTCAGCTATATACAAACGATGTCTATTTGGTTGACTACTTACTCCCCATGTCCAACCTCACTCTTCTATGTCTCAGCCATTGTTTGGAGGGTGGTGGTTGGGCAGATGAGTAGACCTCTAATTGGAGTTGAAAGCTAGCATAACACTAGGTTACTTGAAGTCAATGAGTAATCAAGCTCAAGATACATAGAGAAACATTGACAAAGAACTAGTGGTAATCCTAAACAAGTTTGTACAATAGCAATGCATGATAATAGGTCAGTGTATTTTGCAGCATGATAATAGGTGAGTGTAGAGCTCTCATTCCATATTGCAGCATGATAATAGGTGAGTGTATAGCTCTTATTCCATATTGCAACATGATAATAGGTAAGTATATAGCTCTTATTCCATATTGCAGCATGATAATAGGCAAGTGTATAGCTCTTATTCCATATTGCAGCATGATAATAGGCAAGTGTATAGCTCTCATTCCATATTGCAGCATGATAATAGGCAAGTGTATAGCTCTTATTCCATATGGCAGCATGATAATAGGTAAGTGTATAGCTCTCATTCCATATTGCAGCATGATAATAGGTAAGTGTATAGCTCTTATTCCATATTGCAGCATGATAATAGGCAAGTGTATAGCTCTTATTCCATATTGCAGCGCATGATAATAGGCAAGTGTATAGCTCTTATTCCATATTGCAGCATGATAATAGGCAAGTGTATAGCTCTTATTCCATATTGCAGCATGATAATAGGCAAGTGTATAGCTCTTATTCCATATTGCAACATGATAATAGGCAAGTGTATAGCTCTCATTCCATATTGCAGCATGATAATAGGCAAGTGTATAGCTCTCATTCCATATTGCAGCATGATAATAGGCAAGTGTATAGCTCTTATTCCATATGGCAGCATGATAATAGGCAAGTGTATAGCTCTTATTCCATATTGCAGCATGATAATAGGCAAGTGTATAGCTCTTATTCCATATTGCAGCATGATAATAGGCAAGTGTATAGCTCTTATTCCATATTGCAGCATGATAATAGGTAAGTGTATAGCTCTCATTCCATATTGCAACATGATAATAGGCAAGTGTATAGCTCTCATTCCATATTGCAGCATGATAATAGGCAAGTGTATAGCTCTTATTCCATATGGCAGCATGATAATAGGCAAGTGTATAGCTCTTATTCCATATTGCAGCATGATAATAGGCAAGTGTAGAGCTCTCATTCCATATTGCAGCATGATAATAGGTGAGTGTAGAGCTCTCATTCCATATTGCAGCATGATAATAGGTAAGTATATAGCTCTTATTCCATATTGCAGCATGATAATAGGCAAGTGTATAGCTCTTATTCCATATGGCAGCATGATAATAGGCAAGTGTATAGCTCTTATTCCATATTGCAGCATGATAATAGGTAAGTGTATAGCTCTTATTCCATATTGCAGCATGATAATAGGTAAGTGTATAGCTCTTATTCCATATTGCAACATGATAATAGGCAAGTGTATAGCTCTTATTCCATATTGCAGCATGATAATAGGCAAGTGTATAGCTCTTATTCCATATTGCAACATGATAATAGGTGAGTGTATAGCTCTTATTCCATATTGCAGCATGATAATAGGTAAGTGTATAGCATATTGCAGCATGATAATAGGCAAGTGTATAGCTCTTATTCCATATTGTAGCATGATAATAGGTAAGTGTATAGCTCTTATTCCATATTGCAACATGATAATAGGCAAGTGTATAGCTCTTATTCCATATTGCAGCATGATAATAGGCAAGTGTATAGCTCTTATTCCATATTGCAGCATGATAATAGGCAAGTGTATAGCTCTTATTCCATATTGCAACATGATAATAGGTGAGTGTATAGCTCTTATTCCATATTGCAGCATGATAATAGGTAAGTGTATAGCATATTGCAGCATGATAATAGGCAAGTGTATAGCTCTTATTCCATATTGCAGCATGATAATAGGCAAGTGTATAGCTCTTATTCCATATTGCAGCATGATAATAGGCAAGTGTATAGCTCTTATTCCATATTGCAGCATGATAATAGGCAAGTGTATAGCTCTTATTCCATATTGCAGCATGATAATAGGCAAGTGTATAGCTCTTATTCCATATTGCAGCATGATAATAGGTGAGTGTATAGTTCTTATTCCATATTGCAGCATGATAATAGGCAAGTGTATAGCTCTCATTCCATATTGCAGCATGATAATAGGTTAACCCTTTCACTGGCAGATTTACGGAGGACATTTTACAAAAATTGACACAATTTCACATAATATTTTTTATAGAGGACCTTATGAAGACAAGTACCCAACAACTATATATCAGGTGATAGCTGATGCATGAAGGGACGTTATGTTAAATTTTTGTTGCTTAGCAACAAACCACAGAAATGTGAATATTGTTATAAGAGACAGGAAGTAAAATAAAAGGGTTTATATCGGGTTTATATCATCTCAATTTCATATTACACATGAAACCAGCAATGTTAGCTGGTCAACTTTTGGTCAACAACAACTGTTTGTAAAATAACCTCTCCTCCAACCCTGTCTTCTCCTCTGCTGCTTCCTCCTCCTCCTCCTGCAGCTCCATGAGTGAAACTACCTTCCCAGGAGAAATAGTTCTTACTATTATGCTAGTTACTAGGCTTTACTATACAACTCTTATCTATTCTTACCTTGGGGGAAGTCTTCATGACCATCGCTATCGTCTGAAGCTTCGCTTGGCAGAGTAGGGCGATCTATACTTTGAAAACTTGCTTCGTGGTCGGTGCCAACAGCTTCTGTTATAGCTACCATAGCATCACTGTCAACTACGCCACTTCCCAGGTAAGCACAGGCACTTTCTTCCTCTCCTTCACTAACGTCAATCTCGGACAGGCCGAAGTCATCCTCAAATAGGAAGTCTAACGCTTTGTCTCTAATCTAAAGCAAGTCGCCATTTCTTCTTCGAGACCGGGAATTAACCGGAAGTGATGTTTGCTGGCATGTTTACTTCCCTTTCCTCATTCCGTATTTTCCTGATATTCAGGGGTATATTAGAGGCATGCTTTGGGCATATTCGTACAATTTTTGAAGTTAATACCGCGAACGGTTAATTTTTTATGAATTGTTTCGTCGCGGTTAATCCGTTTTCGCGACTTAAGTCGCTTATGCCAGTGAGAGGATTAAGTGTATAGCTCTTATTCCATATTGCAGCATGATAATAGGCAAGTGTATAGCTCTTATTCCATATTGCAGCACGATAATAGGCAAGTGTATAGCTCTTATTCCATATGGCAGCATGATAATAGGCAAGTGTATAGCTCTTATTCCATATTGCAGCATGATAATAGGCAAGTGTATAGCTCTTATTCCATATTGCAACATGATAATAGGCAAGTGTATAGCTCTTATTCCATATTGTAGCATGATAATAGGCAAGTGTATAGCTCTTATTCCATATGGCAGCATGATAATAGGTAAGTGTATAGCTCTTATTCCATATTGCAGCATGATAATAGGCAAGTGTAGAGCTCTTATTCCATATTGCAGCATGATAATAGGTAAGTGTATAGCTCTTATTCCATATTGCAGCATGATAATAGGCAAGTGTATAGCTCTTATTCCATATTGCAGCATGATAATAGGCAAGTGTATAGCTCTTATTCCATATTGCAGCACGATAATAGGTAAGTGTATAGCTCTTATTCCATATTGCAACATGATAATAGGCAAGTGTATAGCTCTTATTCCATATTGCAGCATGATAATAGGCAAGTGTATAGCTCTTATTCCATATTGCAACATGATAATAGGCAAGTGTATAGCTCTTATTCCATATTGAACTTGTGCCAGAGCAGGAAGCAATGCTTGTAATCTCCTGTATGACGGAGCCAAACTTTGCCTCTCAGCAGAACCACACTGTATCCGACCGCTTCCCCCCCCCCCCCCCATCTCCACATATCGAGGCAGCATACACAGCGTCCTCTTGGAACGTGTTTCAATGAATTGGCCATAGGAAGCCATAGGTGGTCACAGGTAGCAGAACTGGGCAGTGTTGTATTGCGCTTCCCCCCCCCCCCCCCCCCCCCCCCCCCCATCCACAGCGTCCTCTTGGAACGTGTTTCAATGAATTGGCCATAGGAAGCCATAGGTGGTCACAGGTAGCAGAACTGGGCAGTGTTGTATTGGAAGTGGAGTGATCATTGACAGAATTCTCCCAGGTCTCTTTCAACTGAAATAATCTGCACCCAATTCATTTGCTAGAATGCTGCGGAGTTCCTTCAAGTTTTTGCTCTGGCTGGCTTCATGTTTATAAAGAATAAAGGAGTTAGTGATTGCCACATTAATCAGGAAGAAAAAAATATACTTGTAAAGCTTCCTTGACTTGAACTCGTAATGGGAGAAGCCCCACAACACTCATCTCCCTTGTCCACTCCTCCCCCCCTCCCCCCTCCCGTGCTTATTGTAATTGACCGCATGGAAGTCTTAACCTTGTTCCATCATTGACCAGAAGGCTAGTTTTAGCCTTGTTCAATCATTGCCCAGACGGCTAGGGCATGGAACTCTTAACCTTGTTCCATCATTGCTAGTCTTAGCCTTGTTCAATCATTGCCCAGACGGCTAGGGCATGGAACTCTTAACCTTGTTCCATCATTGACCAGAAGGCTAGTCTTAGCCTTGTTCAATCATTGCCCAGACGGCTAGGGCATAGAAGTCTCTTCCTTGTTCCATCATTGACCAGAAGGCTAGGGCATGGAAGTCTTAGCCTTGTTCCATCATTGACCAGAAGGCTAGGGCATGGAAGTCTTAGCCTTGTTCCATCATTGACCAGAAGGCTAGGGCATGGAAGTCTCTGCCTTGTTCCATCATTGACCAGAAGGCTAGGGCATGGAAGTCTCTGCCTTGTTCCATCATTGACCAGAAGGCTAGGGCATGGAAGTCTCTGCCTTGTTCCATCATTGACCAGAAGGCTAGGGCATGGAAGTCTCTGCCTTGTTCCATCATTGACCAGAAGGCTAGGGCATGGAAGTCTCTGCCTTGTTCCATCATTGACCAGAAGGCTAGGGCATGGAAGTCTTAGCCTTGTTCCATCATTGCCCAGAAGGCTAGGGCATGGAAGTCTCTGCCTTGTTCCATCATTGACCAGAAGGCTAGGGCATGGGAGTCTCTGCCTTGCCTTTGTTTTCTTTGACCAGTTCTAACCACTTCAGTTGGGTCAATATTGTTGCATTGCCATTAAGATCTTTCGATCTAGCCAGGCAACTGTCACGAACTTTCGCTGTTATCCTTGAATAAGTGCATATAGTTGTGTGTGTGTGTGTTATGTATGTGCATGTGTGCATTTGTATGTGTGTGGGTGCATTTGTGTGTGGGTGCATTTGTGTGTGGTGTGTGAATGTTTGTGCGTGTGTGCTTATGATATGCTTGTGTGTGTGTGCAGGTGGTAACCTCTGCGACAGAGACAGCTTCTTTAGAATCCTTTCCTGTTGATACTTATTGTTGCACAACCACAGACCCACTCAGTTCTATGATGTGAAGTAGTTATCAAAGTTGACCTGCTATTTTTTGTGTTGGAGATTCTGGGTAAGGCATTGCACTACAGTAGAAGAGGGCCTGGGCACAGGTGTAGTGAAACACCTTACCCAGAATCTCCAAGTTTATGCTATACATATATATCTAATATTTAATATTCACATCACATGATCTACACTGTGCAAGTTTATGCTGCACATATCTAATATTTAATATTCACATCACATACTCTACACTGTGCAAGTTTACGCTACACATATCTAATATTTAATATTCATATCACATGCTCTACACTGTGCAAGTTTATGCTACACATATCTAATATTTAATATTCACATCACATGCTCTACACTGTGCAAGTTTATGCTACACATATCTAATATTTAATATTCACATCACATACTCTACACTGTGAAAGTTTATGCTACACATATCTAATATTTAATATTCATATCACATGCTCTACACTGTGCAAGTTTATGCTACACATATCTAATATTTAATATTCACATCACATACTCTACACTGTGCAAGTTTATGCTACACATATCTAATATTTAATATTCACATCACATACTCTACACTGTGCAAGTTTATGCTACACATATCTAATATTTAATATTCACGTCACATACTCTACACTGTGCAAGTTTATGCTACACATATCTAATATTTAATATTCACATCACATACTCTACACTGTGCAAGTGTATACTATATATATATACCTCAGAGATGTAGGTTTTCCCCACACCCATGTTCCCATTCAAAACGCCCCAGAGGCATCTAACCACCATGGCCCAGGTCATGTTCTGGCTGAAGGCGAAGACGAGCTCGCATACTATAATGGTGCACACGCCCATCAGCAACACCATCCTCCTCCCAATCCTGTCCGACACAACGCCCCACACGAATGAACCAACAAAGTTCCCGAAGAAGTAAGCTCCGCCGAGGAACCCGGCTTTCCGTCCTGCGGGGAGGCACACACACAAGGTGACGTGACCAACATTATGATAGTGCATGGTAGGTAAAAAAACTTGAGCACAGGGAGGAGTTCCAGAGAGTGGGAGGAGTTCCAGAGAGTGGGAAGTGTGGGGGGCTTTGGCAGGCAACAACTACAGCTAAAATGAACCCCCCCCCCCCAAATGCCACCTTGGTTAGTAAAAAACTAGAAATACTCTTTTGATGCACATGCTGAGGAAGTGTGCTCGAATGTATTGCCAGGATTCTGACAACCAGCCAATGTTTGTATCTTTCAAGGCGGTACAGATAACCACTAAAAGATTAAAATATATATATATATATATATTTTTACATTCAAAGCAGAATAAACTTTAATCAGAGCTGGAATGACACACCTTCCAAGTCCACCACCCACTCAGTGGCAACACCTAGCTGGAAGCCTCGCCCACACCTTCCAAGTCCACCACCCACTCAGTGGCAACACCTAGCTGGAAGCCTCGCCCACACCTTCCAAGTCCACCACCCACTCAGTGGCAACAACTAGCTGGAAGCCTCGCCCACACCTTCCAAGTCCACCACCCACTCAGTGGCAACACCTAGCTGGAAGCCTCGCCCACACCTTCCAAGTCCACCACCCACTCTGTGGCAACACCTAGCTCACTCGTGGCAACACCTAGCTCACTCGTGGCTCAGTGGCAAAACCTAGCTCACTCGTGGCAACACCTAGCTCACTCGTGGCAACACCTAGCTCACTCGTGGCAACACCTAGCTCACTCGTGGCAACACCTAGCTCACTCGTGGCACAACACCTAGCTCACTCGTGGCAACACCTAGCTCACTCGTGACAACACCTAGCTCACTCGTGGCAACACCTAGCTCACTCGTGGCAACACCTAGCTCACTCGTGGCAACACCTAGCTCACTCAGTGGCAAGACCTAGCTCACTCGTGGCAACACCTAGCTCACTCGTGGCAACACCTAGCTCACTCAGTGGCAACACCTAGCTCACTCGTGGCAACACCTAGTGGCAACACCTAGCTCACTCGTGGGGCAACACCTAGCTCACTCGTGGCAACACCTAGCTCACTCGTGGCAACACCTAGCTCACTCAGTGGCAACACCTAGCTCACTCGTGGCAACACCTAGCTCACTCGTGGCAACACCTAGCTCATTCGTGGCAACACCTAGCTCACTCGTGGCAACACCTAGCTCACTCAGTGGCAACACCTAGCTCACTCGTGGCAACACCTAGCTCACTCAGTGGCAACACCTAGCTCACTCGTGGCAACACCTAGCTCACTCGTGGCAACACCTAGCTAATTCGTGGCAACACCTAGCTCACTCGTGGCAACACCTAGCTCACTCGTGGCAACACCTAGCTCACTCGTGGCAACACCTAGCTCACTCGTGGCAACACCTAGCTCACTCGTGGCAACACCTAGCTCACTCGTGGCAACACCTAGCTCACTCGTAGCAACACCTAGCTCACTCAGTGGCAACACCTAGCTCACTCGTGGCAACACCTAGCTCACTCGTGGCAACACCTAGCTCACTCGTGGCAACACCTAGCTCACTCGTGGCAACACCTAGCTCACTCGTGGCAACACCTAGCTCATTCGTGGCAACACCTAGCTCACTCGTGGCAACACCTAGCTCACTCGTGGCAACACCTAGCTCACTCGTGGCAACACCTAGCTCACTCGTGGCAACACCTAGCTCACTCGTGGCAACACCTAGCTCACTCAGTGGCAACACCTAGCTCACTCGTGGCAACACCTAGCTCACTCAGTGGCAACAGCTAGCACACTCGTGGCAACACCTAGCTCACTCGTAGCAACAACTAGCTCACTCGTGGCAACACCTAGCTCATTCGTGGCAACACCTAGCTCACTCAGTGGCAACACCTAACTCACTCGTGGCAACACCTAGTAGCAACACCTAGCTCACTCGTGGCAACACCTAGCTCACTCGTGGCAACACCTAGCTCACTCGTGGCAACACCTAGCTCACTCAGTGGCAACACCTAGCTTCTTCTTCTTCTTTCGTTTGCTCGTCAATGTCAGATCACCAACTCTGTCGAGGACAGCCACGCTCGTGTCTCGTCGTCCAGACTGGCTATCCCGGGCTCGCCATTGGGTGGACGGTGTAGGGGGCAGGACTTGATGACGTGATCGACTGTCTGTTCCGGGTGCCCACATTCACACGCGGCCGAGTCTCTCAGTCCCCATTCTTTCATGTTGGCGGCGAAGCGGCCGACACCAGTTCTGAGGCGGTTGAGGGTTGTCCACTGCCTGCGCGGTAGGTCCTCGCCTGGCAGCTCGTCCGGCGTCTCCACGAATCGATGTAGCCTGGACTTGCTGGCTGACTGCCACTTCTCCCTCCAGCGGTGTTTCAGCCAACCACCTTTCGAGACATCGTCAGGTGTTGAGCGCAGGAGCTGATGGGCTTGCTCCGCGAACGAGTGTCTTGATTTGAGGCGTTGGCATATTGGGGGCTCGGTGGCGATATGGTGGAGAAGGTGGTCCTCGTCATTGATGGCCTTGCGGGACAGGGCCAGGACAGCTGCTTCGCGTCGCAGCATTGGTGGGGCGATGCCGGCGAGGATGGGTAGATGGTCAACAGGTGTGGCACGCAGGCAGCCCGAGACCGTTCGCAAGGCGGTATTTAGCGTCGTATCGACCTTCTTGGTGTGAGTGCTCCTGCACCAGACAGGGGAGCAGTACTCCGCGGCGGAGAATACCAGCGCCTGGGTAGAGATGCGCAGCGTCTTGGTCGAGGCACCCCAGGTGGTACCAGCTAGGCGGCGTATCAGGGCGGTGCGGGCCGATATCTTTGCCGACAGGCTTTCCAGGTGTTGGCGGAAAGTGAGGGTACGATCTAGCTTGACCCCGAGGTATGTCGGCTCGGCCTGGAACTGGAGTCTGTTGTTGTTGACGATGATGTTCAGCTCTCGGCCTGCCTCCCGGTTGTTGAGGTGGAAAGCGGCGGACATGGTCTTGGCCACCGAGAGCTTCAGGCGCCAGTTCGTGAGGTACGTTGACAGGGTGTTCATGTCAGCCGTGAGCCCCGATTCGATCGTCTCCCAGGCATTTTCAGACATCATGATGGCGAGATCGTCTGCGTATCCGTACTTCTTCGACAGCGTGTCGGGAAGGTCGTGGATGTAGATGTTGAACAACATCGGAGCCAGTACGGAGCCTTGGGGGACGCCATTCTTCAGTCGCCTGAGCCTGCTGTGTTGGCCGTCGCTGGTGTGGAGGGTGAAGCTGCGGTTGGTCAGCATCTCCATGATGAAGTCCACCATGTGCCGGTCGGGGACTGTCTGGAGCAGCTTAAGGTGGAGTCCGCGCAGCCAGACAGTATCGTACGCCGCTGTGAGATCGAGGAGGACGACGCCCGACTTATCACCCCTCTGGAAGGAGTCCTCGATGTCCTGGGTGAGGAGGGTCACCTGGTCCGCCGTTGATCTTCCGCGGCGGAAGCCAGCTTGCTCCTTCGGCAGTTTAGGGTCGATCACCGGGTCGAGGCGTGCGTGGAGAAGCCGTTCCATGATCTTGTAAGGCACGCAGAGGAGAGAGATTGGCCGGTATCCCTTTGGGTCGTCCAACGGTTTGCCTGGCTTTGGTATGGCGATGATCTTGGCGCGCCTCCATATCTTCGGGAGCTTTGACGAGCGGTAGCAGGCGGAGCAGAATGACCGAAGCCACTCCGTGGCTCTGCTGCCCTGGTGCAGGATGAACTCCGGGTGGATGTTGTCGATCCCGGCTGCTTTGCTAGGCTTCAGGTGTTTGATAGCCGCCTTCATCTCGTCGCTGGTGAAGTCTCCCGATAGGTTCAGGTCTGCGTTGGGGGCCCTGCGCAGGTCATTCACTTCGCCGATGGTCTTGCGAGTGAAGTCCTTGTCAGCATCGGTGAAGCGACCGTTGATGATCAGCTGGGCTGCGATGGAGTCTGCAGTGATGGGGCATGGCGCTGGTTTTGATGCCTTGCCGGTCAGCTTATTGATGGTCTGCCACGCTCGTCGGCTGGAGTGGGTGAAGTCGATAGATTCGACGGTCTCATTCCACCTCTCTCGCCGTTTGGAATTGAGCGTGGTCAATAGGTCGGTGGCGGCTTTGGCTCTCTCTGCCATGGTGTCGGCGGTGTTGTGGGCACGCAGGAGTTCGTCACACTCCACGTCCCAGCAGGGGACGTAGTTCTTTCGGACTCCCCGTGGGACGTGTTTCTTGGCGGCGTCCGTCAACATCTTGCAGTATGCCTCGTAGGCCTCATCGATGTTAGAGGCGGTGGGCACTGGCAGGGCGTCGGCTGCGGTGTTGGTGTCGCTCGCTAACTCCGACCACCTCGCCTTCCTGAAGTTCCACCTCCGGACTGGCTTTCCCTCCGTCGACTGGACCCACGATGGAGTTGTGATCAACGACGGGCGGTGTTGGGAGCGGGGAAATCTGTCCAGGACACGTCGGACCGGGAGCGGCTCTTGCCCGATGGTTTTGGCGAAGGCCAGGTCCGGGTTGGTCTTGGTGTTCCATCGGCCGGACGTGAACGAGTGAGGCTCCTTTGGGTCGAATAGGAGCGTGGCGTCGGTGGAGGATGCCCATGCTGCCAGGTCCATGCCGTCCTGATTGGTGGTCTTATACCCCCAGTCGATGTGCCAGCAGTTGAAATCGCCGACAAACACAACTGGGGCAGGGGCGTCTGGCAGCGAGCCGGGTGGTAGTCGACTCGGTGGAGGCTTGTAGATGTTGACGATGGTGGTGTCGTCGACTTTGGTGGCGATCCACTCGACTTCGGAGTCGGGGGCACACTGGGTAGCTGGTGTCCAGGGCACGCCGTCCTTGACGAAGGTCGCCAGGCCGTGATGTTTGTTCTTGGTGTGGCCGGCGAGTGAGTACCCAGGGAGCTCTAGAGTGGTGGTGTTCTCTTTGTGCGTCTCCTGGAGTACCACGACGGTTGCCTTGTTGGTGTTGGCGAGCTGTTCTAGGATGTTGAGCTTGGCGGTGGTGAGGCCCTCGACATTCAGCTGGAGGATCACGAGGATTTCGACGGACGAGTCCGCCCGCCCTGAAAAGAGCGCGTGCTGCCTCGGACGTTGGGGTCGCTGTGAGCGGAGTGAAGACATTAGTTTCTCTGTTCGTTGATGCAGGCAGGAACGAGCAGGTACTTGTGGAGGAGACCGCAGAGAGGTTGTCTTCTAGCTCACTCGTTGCAACACCTAGCTCACTCGTGGCAACACCTAGCTCACTCGTGGCAACACCTAGCTCACTCGTGGCAACACCTAGCTCACTCGTGGCAACACCTAGCTCACTCGTGGCAACACCTAGCTCACTCGTGGCAACACCTAGCTCACTCGTGGCAACACCTAGCTCACTCGTGGCAACACCTAGCTCACTCGTGGCAACACCTAGCTCACTCAGTGGCAACACCTAGCTCACTCGTGGCAACACCTAGCTCACTCGTGGCAACACCTAGCTCACTCGTGGCAACACCTAGCTCATTCGTGGCAACACCTAGCTCACTCAGTGGCAACACCTAGCTCACTCGTGGCAACACCTAGCTCACTCGTGGCAACACATAGCTCACTCGTGGCAACACCTAGCTCACTCGTGGCAACACCTAGCTCACTCAGTGGCAACACCTAGCTCACTCGTGGCAACACCTAGCTCACTCGTGGCAACACCTAGCTCACTCGTGGCAACACCTAGCTCACTCAGTGGCAAGACCTAGCTCACTCGTGGCAACACCTAGCTCACTCGTGGCAACACCTAGCTCACTCAGTGGCAACACCTATCTCACTCGTGGCAACACCTAGTGGCAACACCTAGCTCACTCGTGGCAACACCTAGCTCACTCGTGGCAACACCTAGCTCACTCGTGGCAACAACTAGCTCACTCAGTGGCAACACCTAGCTCACTCGTGGCAACACCTAGCTCACTCAGTGGCAACACCTAGCTCACTCGTGGCAACACCTAGCTCACTCGTGGCAACACCTAGCTCATTCGTGGCAACACCTAGCTCACTCATGGCAACACCTAGCTCACTCAGTGGAAACACCTAGCTCACTCGTGGCAACACCTAGCTCACTCAGTGGCAACACCTAGCTCACTCGTGGCAACACCTAGCTCACTCGTGGCAACACCTAGCTAATTCGTGGCAACACCTAGCTCACTCGTGGCAACACCTAGCTCACTCGTGGCAACACCTAGCTCACTCGTGGCAACACCTAGCTCACTCGTGGCAACACCTAGCTCACTCGTGGCAACACCTACATAGCTCACTCGTAGCAACACCTAGCTCACTCAGTGGCAACACCTAGCTCACTCGTGGCAACACCTAGCTCACTCGTGGCAACACCTAGCTCACTCGTGGCAACACCTAGCTCACTCGTGGCAACACCTAGCTCACTCGTGGCAACACCTAGCTCACTCGTGGCAACACCTAGCTCACTCGTGGCAACACCTAGCTCACTTAGTGGCAACACCTAGCTCACTCGTGGCAACACCTAGCTCACTCAGTGGCAACAGCTAGCACACTCGTGGCAACACCTAGCTCACTCGTAGCAACAACTAGCTCACTCGTGGCAACACCTAGCTCATTCGTGGCAACACCTAGCTCACTCAGTGGCAACACCTAACTCACTCGTGGCAACACCTAGTAGCAACACCTAGCTCACTCGTGGCAACACCTAGCTCACTCGTGGCAACACCTAGCTCACTCGTGGCAACACCTAGCTCACTCGTGGCAACACCTAGCTCACTCAGTGGCAACACCTAGCTCACTCGTTGCAACACCTAGCTCACTCGTGGCAACACCTAGCTCACTCGTGGCAACACCTAGCTCACTCGTGGCAACACCTAGCTCACTCGTGGCAACACCTAGCTCACTCGTGGCAACACCTAGCTCACTCGTGGCAACACCTAGCTCACTCGTGGCAACACCTAGCTCACTCGTGGCAACACCTAGCTCACTCGTGGCAACACCTAGCTCACTCGTGGCAACACCTAGCTCACTCAGTGGCAACACCTAGCTCACTCAGTGGCAACACCTAGCTCACTCGTGGCAACACCTAGCTCACTCGTGGCAACACCTAGCTCACTCGTGGCAACACCTAGCTCACTCAGTGGCAACACCTAGCTCACTCGTGGCAACACCTAGCTCACTCGTGGCAACACCTAGCTCACTCGTGGCAACACCTAGCTCACTCGTGGCAACACCTAGCTCACTCAGTGGCAACACCTAGCTCACTCGTGGCAACACCTAGCTCACTCGTGGCAACACCTAGCTCACTCGTGGCAACACCTAGCTCACTCGTGGCAACACCTAGCTCACTCAGTGGCAACACCTAGCTCACTCGTGGCAACACCTAGCTCACTCGTGGCAACACCTAGCTCACTCGTGGCAACACCTAGCTCACTCGTGGCAACACCTAGCTCACTCGTGGCAACACCTAGCTCACTCGTGGCAACACCTAGCTCACTCGTGGCAACACCTAGCTCACTCAGTGGCAACACCTAGCTCACTCGTGGCAACACCTAGTGGCAACACCTAGCTCACTCGTGGCAACACCTAGCTCACTCGTGGCAACACCTAGCTCACTCGTGGCAACACCTAGCTCACTCGTGGCAACACCTAGCTCACTCGTGGTATTTCACTACCAAGTTCTGCCTTGTCCAAATGAGGAAAGAAGTCGTGCACCATGAAAGCAATGAAGGGGAAGAGCAAGTTGATCCCTATAGCAACAGCAACAATTATTGTCATCATGTAAATACACTAGAACTGTCGGAAGGAGAATGATGAATTTACCCAACTGGTTTACGAAGAGCACGCCACACAGAACTATCAACTGTACACAAAAACACAGTTCATGATAATGAATACACAAAAAGAAATTGTCAGTTTATTCTAATAATGCCTCTTGTCACCATGGAAACGAGGTTTATATACCAGCCACAGGATGAAACATCAGTCTAAAATATTGTGGCCAGGGCAAAGTGTTTTAGTCGGCTCTTGGCCAGGACACCTACTTGATTAGCAGACAAAGTGTCAATACCTTACACCCATTAAAAATTCCATTTAAGCACCTTTCTAATTAAGTTCATAATTTCCTGTGCAAAACATGTAACTCTGCGCCCATCCTGAGATTTGTATTTTCTACTCGTATGTTAGGCTTCAGTGGGTGTTGGTGGACTCGGTGAGCAGAACAACTAGTTTAGCATGACTGCTGCTGGATCCATCTCTTTCCAACCTTACCATGTTTAACAGCTGCTTGTGGAGTAGAGCCTCATTATCTTGTCATGGCCTCCAGTAGTCTCTGCACGCCTGCCCTGCAAGACCGGCTACCCAGGTGCTCCTTGCTTGGTGGGGAAGCTGGCTTGGTTAGTAGCAGGCAGCAGTAATTATAGCGACATAATAGCGACATAAACAACATCAGCTTCATGGTAATAAGCTTGGCACATAGTAGCAGGCGTGCTTCATTCAGTTGAAAATTATAAGTCAAAGATGAATAGAGTCACAATTATTAGCACCTTTAGAGCAAGGGTTCGTCCCTGAACGAGGTCCAGGGGTCCATGAGATCAAGGGGGACCACTTTTTAGGTTTATTTTTGTGAACGCTCATAAAGATTATAAACTATACGCACTTATAAAGAACAAAATGGCACATCAAGCATGTGTTGCTTGGGATGCTCTGGGGCGTCGTTCTTTGTGAATGTGTGTGACCTGAAACCTTTCTTCTTCCTCTGCATAAACATGCTATATAGAATATGAACCTCACTTCCATTTTCTGGTGAGGAGGTACTGACTCTAAGATTAAGTGTAATGCTTTCTATGTTGATGTTTGCACTAGCACTGAACACAAACTGTAACAAGAGGTAATGCAGTCTGCGCTGGTATTGAGAGCGACATGTTAGAGAGCCCTAAAGGAAGTAGGTGGAAGTTTTTACTGCAGCTGTAGAATGGGTCGGCCAATTTTTTTTTTATGAATTAGCCAAAGCAATGTCAGCTTTCAGAATGTAAACACGAGAACGCGAACAAACGAATGTGAACTAAGTCTACAAAACTAACAAGGTTAACGGTTGCTTAGCAACAATGCCAAAAAGTGCTTAACCACAGCTCAGAGATTGCACACAATTTTAAAGTCAAAGTTCAAAGGTCTACATTCACCAAGTTTAAAAGAGTAGGACTGCAACTCTGCATCATACATAATATCATTGGCACAACAGAGTTGCTAGGCAACATGTGTACATACTCCCAAAGTGTTGCCAAGGTAACTGTGAAAAGACTTTCCAGCTCTAAAATTAGAACGTGGCACACCAACTATCCCATCAACAAGAGGGCATGTGTTTATAGAACTCCTCCCCCCGTGAGGTTGGTGGACAGGTTATTGGAGTCAGCATGAGTATGCATGTGTAGGTGATGCATATACTTCAAATTCAAATTTTTACACAGCTATGTATATAGTCTGGAGCACCAAATGACTCTCCAGGTGCTGAGGCGTACTGTGACAGGTGTTGAACTCCATAAAGGCTCCCCTGGCGGTGTCTCAAGATAGAGGCAGTAAAAAGTGGACATCTCTGATACTTTTTACCGACAAATGTTTATCAGAGAGTGTGGTAGCACTCCCTCGCTGGTTTGATCCTTATTTCAAAATTAAAAAGGTGGACGGCAACCCCACTCCCCACCCCCCCACCCCCCGACCACACACACACAAAACCGAAGCGCTCGCTTATTATACTTTCCATTAAACTCACATTGACAGCTTCTTATCTTCCTAAATTAGATATTAAAAAAAAATCCCAACGAGCCTTTAATCTTTTATAGTAAACCAGCAGACCAAAAAACCCGTAGAACCCCACCCCACCCCCCCAGGAATTAGTCTTCAAGGATCTTCTATCTATCTATCTATTTTCTCCTCCCATAAAAATAGAGCCTTCAAAAAAAATTTAGATAAAGAAAATTCCAAATGTTCCAATGTAAGTCCACAACTCTGTCACTCAATTTTGGAATAAAGCATTAGGTAAAGATCATCTGGTAAGTAACTTCGTTGCTGACGCAATTAAACTAATGCATATGTCGTGTTTATAAGGAGAACGAATGACCTGCACACAGTTGTGCTGCTTGGTTAAATCTGCTGTTTGGTTGGTGTAGTTTGCCTGTGTATATAACTGTTGCTTGAAGGATGCTGTAGCTGACCCTACAAGGTACAGTCAACATTAACCCTCTCACTGGCAAATTTATTATGAAATTATTTTTTAATGAATAATTTTCACATAAATTTTTTTTTTAATGTATGTAAGAAGAGTGACGAAGAAAAGTACCTAGCAACCATAACATCAGGTGTAGCTGAGGGCATTATAACAAGTTTTAGTTGTTCAGCAACAAACTACATCGTTATGATTATATATAAGAAACAGGAAGTAAAAACTTTTCCCATCAAATATTAGTCGGCTGAATGAGGAAGGTTGAGAAGGACGAGTCTATTGGGAATGCAGCTATCATATCAATGCACTTTTAGAATGACATGTATATGCCATCAGCAACAGAGCCACCAGTAGATGTACTGTGACCACACCCATGATGAGCAGGAATGATTCCCAGTGATGAATGAGAACAGTTGAGAAATACAGAATCTATTGTCATAAATCTATTGTATGTATCACTTGCTCAGCTACCTAACAAAATTCCCAGGAAAAAGTTTACCTACAAAATTCCCAGGAAAAAGTTTACCTTCAAAATTCCCAGGAAAAAGTTCTAGCCTTATGCTTTTGATTTTATCTATTCATCATCACTTACCTTGGGACAAGTCATGACGATTGCCGCTGCCATCACAATCTTCACTAGATGGGACAAGACCAGCTGTACCATCATCGAAAACAGCTCTCCTCACAACTGCTACAGCATTATAATCAATCTCACAGCTGCCAAGGTAAAGCACACATACTTCCCCACTAGCATGTCCACTGTTGTCACTCTCAGAGAGGTCTTGAAAAAATTGACCGATAACTTCTTCTTCCAGTTTTATTTCTTTTCCAGAAAACCAGAAGTGAATTTTGACATCACATTTACCACGGTTACTGAAGTCGTACATTCCTTATACTTCACACAGTGAAAGAGCAATGCTCTGGACATGCTCAGGTATTTATTTCAGATTTTCCATGTGATTTTTTATTTATTAGCAGTGGCCATTGGTCCTCGTGTCATGTGACGCTTATGCCAGTGAGAGGGTTAACAATAGCAACAGGACACGGCATGTGCTGACATGTGTAGTGTCTAACAACAATAAAGCTGATTAGGAATTAGTGTAACTCTGTGTAAACTTCCACCACTCAACTATAATGTACAGAAGCAACACAACAAACAGACAATAACTTGACCAGTAAAGCAACAACAACAGCAAAGAAAACAAGGCTGTACCCACGTAGACCACCACCATGCTGTACCCACGTAGACCACCACCATGCTGTACCCACGTAGACCACCACCATGCTGTACCCACGTAGACCACCACCACGCTGTACCCACGTAGACCACCACCACTTAGAGGGACATTTCCCAACCAAAATCATGTGCACCAATACAGTATTGTACTGTTTTGGATAATGTGATTTTAAGTGGTAAAGGGTCATCTACTGTTGGCAACACGGTACAAGCTCTTTTTTAAACCGGTGTAAAAAAACGTGTTTTTTTTGGTTCTTGCGCACGCGTGTGTGTATGCACAATATTAATATTATATGGTATATGTTGGTTGTAGATATAATATATATGCATACTGGTATCTGCATATCTGTTGGTACTCCAGAGATGCCCTGCACCGTGTTGTTGCGGGTGTGCTTGCAAGCTAGTGTGGTATCCAGCAATCTCTCAACAAGCACATACACAGTGTGGGACATTGCTATCCATTGTGGCCTATTAAAAAAATATGTCCAAGCCATTGATGATGATGCTTCACTCTGATGAAAATTTTGTGATTTCAGCAACTGCAGTGTTCTAATAGAGTAGGGCTAGAGGCAGCCTCGCTAGCAAACTGCTTGCATTATGCGAGCTCTAACATAGCTAGCTAATAGAGTAGGGCTAGAGGCAGCCTCACTAGCAAACTGCTTGCATTAATTTATGGGAGCTCTAACATTATGGGAGCTCTAACACAGCTAGCTAATAGGGTAGGGCTAGAGACAGCCTCACTAGTAAACTGCTTGCATTATCGGAGCTTGAACATAGCTAGCTAATAGAGTAGGGCTAGAGGCAGCCTTGTTTAGCAAATTATGGGAGCTCTAACATAGCTAGCTAATAGTGTAGGGCTAGAGACAGCCTCACTAGTAAACTGCTTGCGTTATGGGAGCTCTAGCAGAGTAGGGCTAGAGGCAGCCTTGCTAGCAAACTGCTTGCATTATGGGAGCTCGAACATAGCTAGCTAATAGAGTAGGGATAGAGGCAGCCTCACTAGCAAACTGCTTACATTGTGGCGAGCTCTAACACAGCTAGGTAATAGACTAAGTCTAGAGGTAGCCTCACTAGCAAACTGCTTGTGTTATGGGAGCTCTATAGCTAGCTTGTTAACCCTTTCACTGGTGACTTTATTTCGAAAACTAAATAAACACAATGATATGTCTTGCTATCTCAGCAATACTTCATATCACATGTGACAGCATCTGTATTGACCAACATTGTGGTCAGTGTTTGTTTCCATAGAAACATACCACAAAACCACATTGAGGTACATCTCATTTGAACTTGGTAATTCTTGTTTTGATGGGTGTGCTACCTTCATGTATAAATGATATTTTTATCATCTAGGTACAATATTTTTAGGAAAAGAAAAACACAAGATATACCGCGAATACTCAAATTACCTAGGCAAAAATAGTGTTCAGGAAACTCTACCTATCACAGGAATGAGTGTTTTGTGTGTCTTCATAATAATGAAACCATATTACTTTACTTGTACAGTTACCACAATTTGTTATTTTGATCTGAATTATTACATTCCAGAACATTCCAGAAGTGTGAATACATATATGCATGCTAGACAGTGGCATACCAAGCACGGCCACACAAGACAGTGTCACACCAAGTATGGCCACACAAGACAGTGACACACCAAGTATGGCCACACAAGACAGTGACACACCAAGTATGGCCACACAAGACAGTGGCATACCAAGTATGGCCACACAAGACAGTGTCACATCAAGTATGGCCACACAAGACAGTGGCAAGTATGGCCACACAAGACAGTGGCACACCAAGTATGGCCACACAAGACAGTGTCACACCAAGTATGGCCACACAAGACAGTGGCATACCAAGTATGGCCACACAAGACAGTGGCACACCAAGTATGGCCACACAAGACAGTGGCAAGTATGGCCACACAAGACAGTGGCACACCAAGTATGGCCACACAAGACAGGGGCACACCAAGTATGGCCACACAAGACAGTGTCACACCAAGTATGGCCACACAAGACAGTGGCACACCAAGTATGGCCACACAAGACAGTGGCACACCAAGTATGGCCACACAAGACAGTGGCACACCAAGTATGGCCTCACAAGACAGTGGCAAGTATGGCCACACAAGACAGTGTCACACCAAGTATGGCCACACAAGACAGTGTCACACCAAGTATGGCCACACAAGACAGTGGTACACCAAGTATGGCCACACAAGACAGTGGCACACCAAGTATGGCCACACAAGACAGTGTCACACCAAGTATGGCCACACAAGACAGTGTCACACCAAGTATGGCCACACAAGACAGTGTCACACCAAGTATGGCCACACAAGACAGGGGCACACCAAGTATGGCCACACAAGACAGTGGCACACCAAGTATGGCCACACAAGACAGTGACACACCAAGTATGGCCTCACAAGACAGTGGCAAGTATGGCCACACAAGACAGTGGCACACCAAGTATGGCCACACAAGACAGTGGCAAGTATGGCCACACAAGACAGTGGCACACCAAGTATGGCCACACAAGACAGGGGCACACCAAGTATGGCCACACAAGACAGTGGCAAGTATGGCCACACAAGACAGTGGCAAGTATGGCCACACAAGACAGTGTCACACCAAGTATGGCCACACAAGACAGTGGCAAGTATGGCCACACAAGACAGTGTCACACCAAGTATGGCCACACAAGACAGTGTCACACCAAGTATGGCCACACAAGACAGTGGCACACCAAGTATGGCCACACAAGACAGTGACACACCAAGTATGGCCACACAAGACAGTGTCACACCAAGTATGGCCACACATGACAGTGTCACACCAAGTACGGCCACACAAGACAGTGGCATACCAAGTATGGCCACACAAGACAGTGGCACACCAAGTATGGCCACACAAGACAGTGGCAAGTATGGCCACACAAGACAGTGGCAAGTATGGCCACACAAGACAGTGGCACACCAAGTATGGCCACACAAGACAGTGTCACACCAAGTATGGCCACACAAGACAGTGGCAAGTATGGCCACACAAGACAGTGGCAAGTATGGCCACACAAGACAGTGTCACACCAAGTATGGCCACACAAGACAGTGGCAAGTATGGCCACACAAGACAGTGGCACACCAAGTATGGCCACACAAGACAGTGGCACACCAAGTATGGCCACACAAGACAGTGGCACACCAAGTATGGCCACACAAGACAGTGGCACACCAAGTATGGCCACACAAGACAGTGGCAAGCGGACATCTCTGGCACTTCACAGCAAGTATGGCTAATTTGGTCCCCAAGCAAAAAAAACACAGCATTCGTTCTATTACACTAGCCTCACTGGAGAGTTAACAGTCCATGTTTGTATGCCTGCACATGACTGCATCTGCAAAGTTGATCTATGCATCTATCTGCCCCCTGTTAACCTCCTCAAATATGACGCTTCATCCACCTTGGGAAAACTAACGAGCTCAGGTAAACAAGGAAATGGTCATCTTAGTCAAAAACATCGAAACGACCACAGGCTGGTTGGCTGCTTGATTGGATGCTAGTAGGCGGGGCAAGGGTGCTGGAGTTCCACTCAACCCCTCACAGAACCACTGAGGTGGATACACCATTATTCATGAACCTGCTGTGTAGATAGCTGGCTCAAAACAGTCAATCGAGTGTATGTAAATATGGCAACATTCTGAACACAAACTCTCCAAGAGGGAAACATATCTAAAACAAGATGTCTGAAGTTGTCTTGCATGGTCCTCCCTGATAACTCTGCCTGCCAGCATGATTGCCTGATGGCATGACTGCAGCATCTGAAGTTCTTGTCAGCTTCTGCCCCATCTTCCTCGCAATGCTCAGACTACTCCATCAGCTAGCAAGCAATGCCTCCAAGACCTCGTTCATAAGTGAGCTTCCCATCTCAGGGGAAGCTGCTTCCAAGTACATCGTCCTAAGAACATCTTCCTTTTTCCCCAGCCATATTTCACATGCATTTCTGTTCCATAACTAACCAGCCCATTGTGTTGTAGGTCATCTGGTCGTGAAGCCATGCACAAGCTGGGCATCTGGCCGGTGTATGTTCACTATCATATACATACAGGCAAAAGCAAAGGCTCGGCAAGATTCTCGAGCTCACCACACACAGCCATATATTCATTCAGCTCAGTAGGAAAAAAACTTAATGTCCTCCGATCGCTTTCTGCCCTACA
Organism: Cladorhizidae sp. MBARI D1340-BT2; assembly: GCA_028752905.1. Classification (NCBI taxonomy): domain Eukaryota; kingdom Metazoa; phylum Porifera; class Demospongiae; order Poecilosclerida; family Cladorhizidae; species Cladorhizidae sp. MBARI D1340-BT2. The sequence continues at coordinate 23,924,402 of JAQNBH010000018.1, forward strand.
CATTGCATATTTATTAAACATTTTTCAAACGTGTTCAGCCTGAATGCATTCAGAACATGCCCAGTCTTGAGCCACTGCAGGTGGTTGTTCAGGATTAATCTGAGCGGGTTCGGGTGTACTGATGTCTACGAGCTCTTTAACGGGTCTCTGAGATCAGAAAAGGTGCCATTTCCACGGTTGCTGCTTGGTAAGGCGTTTTCTGAAGGTTAGTAGCAACTGGAAGCTTGTGTCTAGCCAGCTATTCAGCTATTGCCAGTGTGCACAAGAATTTTAGCTAGTTTTGGATGCTAGCTCTTGCTCCTCTCACAGACAACTTCTCCACAACACTGCTGAGGTCATATAGTAGGAGATGAAACAAGCATATGCAGCTGTGCTTATTCTGGATAGGCCTACTAAAAGACGAGCTCTTTTCCTCCCCTCGTCTTGCAAGCAGATGGCCTAACAATGACTGTGTAGTCGCACACCCAGCAGGTCCCGGAGAACCAAACAAACCCTCTCCTCTTCTAACCCTCTCCTCTCCTGTCATCAGCATCCTCAGTCCTGCAGCGGCAGAGGAACATTACAATGAGGAAGGCAACGACAGAAGCACAAACCAGGGCTTGCCAAAGAGCAATAAGCAGTTTTGCAGGGTTGCAAAATATAACATTATAAGTGTAAATAAGTGAGAATCCACTTAGAAACCACTTCCCATTTTCACAACTGTGTACACATTGAATTCCACACCAGTTCTTGCTGTCCTGCTTTTTCTTCTTTTGTGCAGTGTGTCCAGACCTCTAATAAGCTTACATCAGGCGGGGGCAGTCCCAGAGCAGCAGGAGAGGAATGTGATTAGGAGTGGGGTGGGGGGTGGGGGTGTAAATGGTCTCCAGGCAGTCCTGTGCAGCCACTGAACACCGTCAGTCGAGGAGGATGCCGGAAAACCTCGTCACATTCTGTCTGTATCAGTTAGTGGTTAAGTTGCTACTGATCTTCAATAGTTGAAAACGAGGAGGTTGCAATCCCCTCCCCATACATGTAGGGCACCCCTGCTGGGGAGAGAAGGTGATGGTATTCAAAATCCATAAACCTGTTCCCTTCACCACTGAAACCACTTGTAATAGTTGAGCTCACCTGTGTCCTGCTGAGAGGCGATCAGATTTCACTAGAACTACAGTTGTGAACAACAGCAACTTACTCTACTGAAGGGTGTACCATTTCATATGGAGGGGGGGGGGGAGTGGCAAGGATGAAAAGCACAAAGCTAAATATTCACAAGTCACTTTCTTATAAAAACAACATTTTCTTCAAAAATCACAAAGCAGACTTGGTGACTCTCCTTCCCTTCAGCTTGCTTTGTTATACTGAGAGAACATGTTCTGTCCAACTTATGTCACATATCACAGCTATGTGGTGGTGGGGGGGGGGGGGGGGGGGGCTGGAGGAGGCCTCTGCCCAGCCTTGTGTGGCTTCACTATCCAAGACTCGCCTTAACAATGTACAACTTAAAACTGCATAAGAATCAATCTCAGAGAAATAAATATATAATAAATTCTAAAAAAACCAGACCACCACTCTATTTCCTTTAACCGATTAACCACGTCATAAAAAAAAAGTATTGTAATGTAATGATGGGGTGGAGTTATTTTCAAGTGACCGGTACGAGAGAGAAAAAGCGCCTGAAGCTAGGACTAGATTTTGAAGAGCTTCGATTTTCATCTGTCCTAAAGCAAAGCGATGTCTAGGCTACCAGATTATGAAAACAATCTAGTCGGCCACGCTTTAGTGGCCTTTGCAGTTCGTGCTTCTCGATCTCTAAGGCTATCTCTGATGTTGAGGCAGTGTTTACTAACAATCGACTTCTGTGATGCTCCTTCTCTACTGTAGAAGCGCTTACGGAAGCTCCTAGACGGTGGGTGGCGCCAAGTGCTGCTATGATGGTTGCTATGATGGTAGGAAAAAGCCAACTAAGTTTGCACGCGAATAATTTTCAAAGTGTAGCTAGCTCGTTAAATAAAGTAGGCATACTAGTAATGGATTCTTATAAGCAGTGCCATGCAATACTGCCATATAAACACATACTTAAGGTTAAGGGGGGGACAAAACCACATGTTAAGTGTAAAAAAAAACTTGTGATTACACACTTTATAGCTCCATAGATTCTGCAAACTTCATGGTATGGAGTTGATATAAGATGGTCTCTCTGTGTGCTCTCTTTTGATACTAATACTAAAACATTTTTCATAGAACTATACCCAAGTTACTGGAGCTAAAGTGACGGTCTCTCTGTGTGCTCTCTTTTGATACTAATACTTCATAAAACTATACCCAAGTTACTGGAGCTAAATAGATGGTCTCTCTGTGTACTCTCTTTTGATACTACATGTAATACTACAACATTTTTCATACAACTATACCCAAGTTACTGGAGCTAAAGTGACGGTCTCTCTGTGTGCTCTCTTTTGATAATACAAATTCATAGAACTATACCCAAGTTACTGGAGCTAAAGTGATGGTCTCTCTGTGTGCTCTCTTTTGATAATACAAATTCATAGAACTATACCGTTACTGGAGCTAAAGAGATGGTCTCTCTGTGTACTCTCTTTTGATAATACAAATTCATAGAACTATGCCCAAGTTACTGGAGCTAAAGAGATGGTCTCTCTGTGTGCTCTCTTTTGATAATACAAATTCATAGAACTATGCCCAAGTTACTGGAGCTAAAGAGATGGTCTCTCTGTGTGCTCTCTTTTGATACTAATACTACAACATTTTTCATACAACTATACCCAAGTTACTGGAGCTAAAGTGATGGTCTCTCTGTGTGCTCTCTTTTGATAATACAAATTCATAGAACTATGCCCAAGTTACTGGAGCTAAAGTGATGGTCTCTCTGTGTGCTCTCTTTTGATAATACAAATTCATAGAACTATGCCCAAGTTACTGGAGCTAAAGTGATGGTCTCTCTGTGTGCTCTCTTTTGATAATACAAATTCATAGAACTATACCCAAGTTACTGGAGCTAAAGTGATGGTCTCTCTGTGTGCTCTCTTTTGATACTAATACTAATCATAGAACTATGCCCAAGTTACTGGAGCTAAAGTGGTGGTACCTCAAAGACCCAAGTACATGGTCAAGTGTGTGGTTGGAAAATAAAATTCAACGAAATTCATTTCCCAACCGGGCACTTGACTTGAAGTTTTAGAGTTTTAGTGCCTAATGAAAAGAGTCGCTGCATAGAGTAGGGCTTCTCTAGCCACTGGTGCTAATTTCAGCTCTCTAGCACTTGGCAATCTGGAGATATTTATGCAGAGAAATCAGGCACTCAGGTTTTGAGCTACCCCCACTTTAGCTCCAGTAACTTGGCTATAGTTGTAGCTATGAAAAATGTTTTAGTATCAAAAGAGAGCACACAGAGAGACCTATCTTTTGAGCTACATCAAATCAAATCCATACCGTGAAGTTTGCAGACTCTATGGTATAAAGTGGTAACCACACGTTTTAAAATACTTATTAACTACCTTGGTTTTGTTGGACCATTCTTCACTAAAAATTGCTATTGATGCCAATTGGCATCAATTGCCGTTAAAAGCCGGCACACGCATGCACTACACCAATTGGCGTCTATCCCAATTAGTCGGTTAAGGCAATGAGGTGTCAAAGAAGGTTGTCCCCTTCCAAAATAAATCCCTCTCCAAAATAAAATGGGTTATAGGCCAGGTTACATTGTGTCATGAGGCCTTCACGTCACATCACATCGCATCACTTTGAACTGCTCACAACGCACGTCCAATGGCTCGCAATGAACTTAACAGGACCAATTTTGACCCAAGACCATTTGGAGGGAGGAGGGCGGGTATTAGAGACAAGCTTCATGTGATGAGTCACCAACAGGTACCACATGTTCACAGGTGGAGCTACCACTAATTAACCAAGATGTTACTATAACTCATGAATAGATGATGCAACAAATTCTCTCTCTCACTCACTTCAAAGTAAAGGAGGGAAAAAACTACTTCCCACCCAAGGAAAACAACTTCAGGTGCATAATATACTGACATCACCCAGAAAGAGAGAGGGAGGGAGTTGTTGCCATCATCACATGATGAGGAGCACTTCCACCTTTGGTCAGTAATTAGTGATGGCAGCAGAGATCTGGTTATTATCAGTGTAGCAAGATGAATATTGGAACGCATCCAACCAGTAGCTGCTGTGTGACTCTATAACATCCAATTAAGCAGAAGCCTGGCTTTTATGGTTAGCTATGGTTTTTATGGCTTTTATGGTTAGCTACCATCATCTCCAGCTACCATCATCTCCATCTCCCTTTACCGAATCCCCACACTGGGCAAAAGGCTCTGTGGTTAATCCAAGCTCCCCTGCACACAACTGCACCCCTGCTGGGGAGGAAAGGTGATGGTATTTGAAACCCATCAACCTGTTCCCTTCACCATTGAAACCACCTGCTAGTTGAGCTCACCTTGTGTCCGCTGCTGAGAGGCCATGGATGAGTTACCTGGCTACTAGAAGACTGGTAAGTCCCCTGCAAATGAAGCTCCTCCGGAAATTACAGACAACTATAGAAAATTGAAGCTACCTAATAAAAATCTTGTCACAACGTTTTGTTGAAATACGTTGCACAAAATCAGTACTTTTTTCAACGTCATCGATATCAGCGCCTCAGAGAGAAATACACCATAAGGAAGCTGTTTGTAACAATTATGAAATGGGCATTTAGCAACTACTGGTATATGCGCGCTAAACACGAGAGGCTTAACAACCAGATTTTATGGTATATCTGTACCGTGCTCCCTTGCTTATGCCAATGTTACCAGGGGAGGGGCAGGGGTGGGGTGGGGGCGTGGAACTGCACTACAGAAGAGTACCACATCCTTTCCAAGACTGAGTTGCATGACAAATAACTAGAAGGGAATTGATTATACAACAATCTGATTCCCTAAGTAACTGCCACTGCCTACCATTTTAAACAATGCTGAGATGATGATTTTGTGATTCTGAATTTTGGAGTACCAGTGTTAGGACCAAACACCAAATGACAAGAACAAAACTGAGTACACAATATTATTGGCCAGTCACTTACTCTGGACCAGGGCAGTGGAGTGGCAGCTGCATGTCTGGAAGGACCGCTTCTGCAGCAGTTGAGTGTACTACTTGGAAGTACTGCAGCACACCAGCGACCCTTACAAGCCCCGCACAGTAATGCACCCCTGGATACCGCTCTACTCCAGTGCGGTCGTGCCATAGTCGGGATCTTTCTCAAAAACAATACCTGCTAATTTTATGACCGTGGCTACCAAGCTGCAAGTAGTTTTTACAAAGAAATAACCGCACGAACTTACATAATTATTATCATTCAGCAATGTAAAAGGTAAAAGGTCGTCTAGACAGTTGTGGCTGAAGACGACAATGGAAGGAACTCTTCTACTTCTGTTCTGCCTTCTCAGCTTTTTACTTGGGTAAGAAGTAAAAGCATGGGAATTTGTAACACATGTAGTTTTTTTTGTAGAGGGATGGGTACTGGGTATGTCATAAGATCTATGGGTGCACTGGTATATCATAGGAGAGATGTGAAGATTTATTTATAGCTAGTTGTCACTACCATGAAGCAAGGAACAGATGGTCACTCTGTGGTATGTGTGAGGTGTGTTCAAATCATTTCTAGAGCTTATTTAGATGGACATGATGCACGGATGTTTGTGACGTGAACAAATTGAAGTGCTGATGATGCATGTTCATGATGGGCTTCCTGTAAAGCAGGGCCTAGGTACCCACCAGAAGGGCATCCGACAGTGCAAGGCATCGGTACCCACCAGAAGGGCACCCCACAATGCAAGGCCTAGGAAGGCACCAGCCGAGGCATCCTCATAAAACAGTGCATGCTTAACGACATCATCAGTACTTGATTAGGGCAAGGGGTTGGGTAAGGCAATGCATTGATGATGTCATCACAATCATGAGATAACGAGTGTGCCAGAATTAGCTAGCACCGGCCAATAGTTAGACGTCGGCAATTGGTCTGTGTTAGACTCCACAATAGTCTTTGCTGTTTCTGGTGAATACATATACCGGTATATACATGTAGGTTGCATACAAAGTCACATTATACTGACCAGAGCTTTAGCTTCTGCTGCTGTGAGCTTACTAGAACCACGCACAGGCATTAGCTGTGAGCTTACTAGATCCACACACAGGCATTAGCTTCTGCTGCTGTGAGCTTGCTAGACCCACACACAGACATTAGCTTCTGCTGCTGTGAGCTTACTAGATCCACACACAGGCATTAGCTTCTGCTGCTGTGAGCTTACTAGACCCACACACAGGCATTAGTTTCTTCTGCTGTGAGCTTACTAGATCCACACACAGGCATTAGCTTCTGCTGCTGTGAGCTTACTAGACCCACACACAGGCATTAGCTTCTTCTGCTGTGAGCTTACTAGATCCACACACAGGCATTAGCTGTGAGCTTACTAGATCCACACACAGGCATTAGCTTCTGCTGCTGTGAGCTTACTACATAGATCCACGCACAGCCATTAGCTTCTGCTGCTGTGAGCTTACTAGACCCACACACAGACATTAGCTTCTGCTGCTGTGAGCTTACTAGACCCACACACAGGCATTAGCTTCTTCTGCTGTGAGCTTACTAGATCCACACACAGGCATTAGCTTCTTCTGCTGTGAGCTTACTAGACCCACACACAGGCATTAGCTTCTTCTGCTGTGAGCTTACTAGATCCACACACAGGCATTAGCTTCTGCTGCTGTGAGCTTACTAGACCCACACACAGGCATTAGCTTCTTCTGCTGTGAGCTTACTAGATCCACACACAGGCATTAGCTTCTGCTGCTGTGAGCTTACTAGATCCACACATGGCCATTAGCTTCTGCTGCTGTGAGCTTACTAGATCCACACACAGGCATTAGCTTCTTCTGCTGTGAGCTTACTAGATCCACACACAGGCATTAGCTTCTGCTGCTGTGAGCTTACTAGACCCACACACAGACATTAGCTTCTTCTGCTGTGAACTTACTAGACCCACACACAGGCATTAGCTTCTGCTGCTGTGAGCTTACTAGACCCACACGCGGGCATTAGCTTCTGCTGCTGTGAGCTTACTAGATCCACACACAGGCATTAGCTTCTGCTGCTGTGAGCTTACTAGATCCACGCACAGACATTAGCTTCTGCTGCTGTGAGCTTACTAGATCCACGCACAGACATTAGCTTCTGCTGCTGTGAGCTTACTAGATCCACACACAGGCATCAGCTTCTGCTGCTGTGAGCTTACTAGACCCACACACAGGCATTAGCTTCTGTGAGCTTACTAGTGTAGATCCACGTATGGGTTAAGCTCTGAGTGCCTCCACTGAACTACTGTAGGTTGTGTTGGGAATAGAACACTAGTCGGGAAAATTACGGGAATCTAAAATGCCCTCAGTCACCTCTCCTTCTGGTCTGCCCAAGCCTGTGGCAGTGTACAGTATGTACATCCATTGCTCCCACTCCACCCACTCACCCTACCTCCCAGAATCAAGGAGGTTAAGTTAGGCCTTAGGCTAGAGGTACTATAGGGCTAGGGTATTCTAGCAATAGGCACATCCCAACATACTCCCAAGTATCACAGGTGGGAGACAAGTACGAAATCTATTGCTATATAAGATATTTACCCTCACTAGGGACATCCCAGGATAGTCCCAAGTAGATCGTGGGATACAAGTACTATGGCATCCATTGTTGTATAGTCGTTCACCCTCACTAAGGACATCCTGGGATAGTCCCGGGATACAAGTACTATGGCATCCATTGTTGTATAGTCGTTCACCCTCACTAGGGACATCCTGGGATAGTCCCAAGTATCCCGTGAATCCTAGGATGTCTTAGTCAAGGTTGTGGCAGATGCATATCCCTCTTGATATTGGACACATGCTCACAACTCTGGACACACACGCATACATGCTCAGGTTTTTGAGCGTGGCATTGTACGTGAGCTGGCAGCAAGCACAACACCTGGTGCTGGGGTGGGACCAGAGAGCTCCTCACTGGCTCTACGTGGGCTGCATGAAGGTATACGACATGCACAGCAGAGTCTGCTTTTATGTGTGAGAACATATATGCACTGGAGATGTTCACATCATTGACTAGGTGTTACGATCATGGAAGGAAAATCCTCCCCGCCCTACGAAGCTGCAGTCTACTCTAACACAAGTGGAGGAGATCGATGAAGAACTGGCAAAGGTTCATTGTTGTAGGATAATGTATGATCACTCCCCCCCCCCTCCCTCCATTCCTTAGTTGGGACACGAAATTGGATAGCAGTAATACATGTAGGTGACTTAATACGTTATTTAGAGAATTTACAGACAGAGACTTTAGTGTTTGCACTGGCATGGATGTGGGTTAGCTAAGCAGGTTTTTAGAAGGTTTTAAAGGTGTTCGAATGAAACTGGTTATGATGAAGCCCTGGTCAGAGTCGGGTTAAAAGGCCTCGTGTATAAATAGCCTATCAGGGAGTGTGATGGTATTTCCTATATTGGTTCGACCACTATTTCAAAATGGTGGATGGCAAACACCCCCCAACACCCCCCACCAAAATCTCCCCTTCCCCCTCCCCCCCAAAAATCCAAGCTTATACGGCTAAAATTTGCATCTTGGTTACAGACATTATAGTCCAGCGAATAGAGGGATGAATTGTGCACTCTGTGGTAGAGGCATGAAACTCCATTTATCTAAATCATGATGGTACTTGTAAATTTAGCTACAGTGTAATCTTGGCCTGGGGGTGGGGGGCATGGGCGTGGCGGCCATTTCTTGAAAATAGCCACCTTGTCCATGGAACTTTCATCTTGGAGTCTACGTGTTGGATTTTGATGCCTGGGCTAAAACAACAACATAGTTAAAGGTGGACCTTTCAGTAAGATAACCGTCACTAAAGACAAGACGATGATTGAAAGGGAACCCTTAAAGTGTATTTGACGTCATCTGAGGGCAGCCGTACAAGTTAAAATAACGCTTGTTATAAGATCTATCTAGCATGGGCCAGCACACTTGCGTAGACCTGTGCAGGAGTGTGGCTTGCTTGCATTTGTAGTTTGTCCACAGTATTTGGTGCAACACAGTGCAAGAGCTCTCTGCACACTTGGCTTCAGGAAGTTCGCTCCAAGGAACTTCCCATGTTTCCCCGACAGGTGTATGACACAGGCTGGAACGTGGTGGGCATGTCATGTGTGGGTGATGTGGGCTGTTGTCATGTGTAGGTGATGTGGGCTGTTGTCATGTGTGTAGGTGATGTGGGCTGTTGTCATGTGTGGGTGATGTGGGCTGTTGTCATGTGTGGGTAGTGTGGGCTGTTGTCATGTGTGGGTAATGTGGGCTGTTGTCATGTGTGGGTAGTGTGGGATGGTGTCATGTGTGTGGGTAATGTGGGCTGTTGTCATGTGTGGGTAATGTGGGATGTTGTCATGTGTGTGGGTGATGTGGGCTGTTGTCATGTGTGGGTAATGTGGGCTGTTGTCATGTGTGGGTAATGTGGGCTGTTGTCATGTGTGGGTAATGTGGGATGGTATCATGTGTGGGTAATGTGGGCTGTTGTCATGTGTGTGGGTAATGTGGGCTGTTGTCATGTGTGGGTAGTGTGGGATGGTGTCATGTGTGAGTAATGTGGGCTGTTGTCATGTGTGGGTAATGTGGGCTGTTGTCATGTGTGGGTAATGTGGGCTGTTGTCATGTGTGGGTAATGTGGGCTGTTGTCATGTGTGGGTAGTGTGGGCTGTTGTCATGTGTGTGGGTAATGTGGGCTGTTGTCATGTGTGGGTAGTGTGGGATGGTGTCATGTGTGTGGGTAATGTGGGCTGTTGTCATGTGTGGGTAGTGTGGGATGGTGTCATGTGTGTGGGTAGTGTGGGCTGTTGTCATGTGTGGGTAATGTGGGATGTTGTCATGTGTGTGGGTGATGTGGGATGTTGTCATGTGTGTGGGTGATGTGGGCTGGTGTCATGTGTGGGCTGCTGCCATGTGAGTTAGTAGAACTCTTGTCTAGTCCTCGACCGCTCAACTATAATAAGTAGACACAACACAACTAACATGTCTGTGCTGCCATCAGCAAGCATCTAGCACAGACCCTCCATGAAAGGATAGCCAGCTACACTGTATCTATCCCACTCCAAAACAACAACTTACTAAAAACTTTAAAACCAGTGAGAGATGACCCTTTACCATTTACAACCAATTGCTGTAACTGGTAAGGTGTCATCTAACAGGTAGTGGTCTACATGGGTGCACTATATTTTTTTGCAATTTTGTTGCTTGTTAAAAACATTTTCTGTTTTGTATTTCGAGATCAGCAGGTAGAGAGAGTGGATGTAGAACCAGAGTTCAGCGATGTCACTACAGAAAGCATGGGGTATCTAGTCGAGCTTTCTAACTTGGTTAGGCTGTAGGTATAACACAAGTGTCCAAGTAGAATAAGGGAACCTGTAACTGACCAATCGAATTGCTCCGTTCAATTCCCAGCTGCCTGAGTAAAAGTGATGGGTGTGGGACTGATCTACCAAATTGCTCCATTCTGACCGGTCACGTTCAAACAGCCCCAGCATGTGCAGGGTAGCTGGCTTCCTGTTCTCTTGTTGCATGTGCAGGGCAGCTGGCTTGGCCTTCCTGTTCTCTTGTTGCATGTGCAGGGCAGCTGGCTTGGCCTTCCTGTTCTCTTGTTGCATGTGAGGGTAGCTGGCTTGGCCTTCCTGTTCTCTTGTTGCATGTGCAGGGTAGCTGGCTTGGCCTCCCTGTTCTTTTGTTGCATGTGAGGGTAGCTGGCTTGGCCTTCCTGTTCTCTTGTTGCATGTGCAGGGTAGCTGGCTTGGCCTTCCTGTTCTCTTGTTGCATGTGCAAGGCAGCTGGCTTGGCCTTCCTGTTCTCTTGTTGCATGTGCAGGGTAGCTGGCTTGGCCTTCCTGTTCTCTTGTTGCATGTGAGGGTAGCTGGCTTGGTCCTGTTCTCTTGTTGCATGTGCAGGGTAGCTGACTTGGTCTTCCTGTTCTCTTGTTGCATGTGAGGGTAGCTGGCTTGGCCTTCCTGTTCTCTTGTTGCATGTGAGGGTAGCTGGCTTGGCCTTCCTGTTCTCTTGTTACATGTGCGGGTAGCTGGCTTGGCCTTCCTGTTCTCTTGTTGCATGTGCAGGGCAGCTGGCTTGGCCTTCCTGTTCTCTTGTTGCATGTGAGGGTAGCTGGCTTGGCCCTGTTCTCTTGTTGCATGTGAGGGTAGCTGGCTTGGCCTTCCTGTTCTCTTGTTGCATGTCCAGGGTAGCTGGCTTGGCCTTCCTGTTCTCTTGTTGCATGTGCAGGGCAGCTGGCTTGGCCTTCCTGTTCTCTTGTTGCATGTGAGGGTAGCTGGCTTGGCCTTCCTGTTCTCTTGTTGCATGTGCAGGGTAGCTGGCTTGGCCTTCCTGTTCTCTTGTTGCATGTGAGGGTAGCTGGCTTTGCCCCATTCTCTTGTTAGCCATGTGTATTAAGTTCTCATCATGTGACCCATTAATGATCATCTGATTGGCTGGTGGTCATGTGACCAGCATCACCGATCGACCTTGCCATGAGTGAGGGTCGAATATCACTACATCAGTGAAATACAATGAACTCAATACTAATACAATAATTATGTTTAATATCAAGTTTTATAAGGAAAAAAATAAAATAAATAAACCACGCATCAATAAAATAATAAAATAAAAAATTTAAAAAAATTAAAAAAAATAAGTGGATTTACAAGCTGATTCAAGTCCTCCGTAGGTGTGTTCTTTTACTTGATCTACCAATAACTCAAATTTGATCGTCGAGTGAAGCAAGATATTCTATGATCATGAAATCTCTTTTTTCCTCCGGTATACATGTGCGTATGTTCATCCCACAGAACCATAAACAGCCTCCATATACGTGCTTGTGTGACCTACCCTATCGTAATTTTGCTCGTGCACTTAGTTCCACTACTAAGAGGGAGTCGGTGTATAGCTATGGAACCAAGTTAAAAGAACAACAAAGATAAGAATGGGAGTGAGCACGAGCAAGGTAAACTGAGGAACTGAGGAGAGCTAGGCTGACTAAAGAGTGGGAGGGGTAGAGCCAGAAGAGAGCAAAGTCTGCTGCAGTGATGGAGGAGGGATGAAAATGGGGTAAAAAACAAGCGAGGAAGAGCAAAGCTTGCTGAAGAAAATAAGGAACGGGAAATGAGAGGAACAAAGTGTGCATGGAGGAGCAGAGGAGAGCAACTCCAGGGCAACATGAGAGGAACAGAGGAGAGCAACTCTAGGGCAAGGCAGCATGAGAGGAACAGAGGAGAGCAACTCCAGGGCAACATGAGAGGAACAGAGGAGAGCAACTCCAGGGCAAGGATAACATGAGAGGAACAGAGGAGAGCAACTCCAGGGCAACATGAGAGGAACAGAGGAGAGCAACTCCAGGGCAAGGACAACATGAGAGGAACAGAGGAGAGCAACTCCAGGGCAACAACAACATGAGAGGAACAGAGGAGACCAACTCCAGGGCAAGGACAACATGAGAGGAACAGAGGAGAGCAACTCCAGGGCAAGGACAACATGAGAGGAACAGAGGAGAGCAACTCCAGGGCAAGGACAACATGAGAGGAGCAGAGGAGAGCAACTCCATGGCAAGAACAACATGAGAGGAACAGAGGAGAGCAACTCCAGGGCAAGGACAACATGAGAGGAACAGAGGAGAGCAACTCCAGGGCAAGGACAACATGAGAGGAACAGAGGAGAGCAACTCTAGGGCAAGGACAACATGAGAGGAACAGAGGAGAGCAACTCTAGGGCAAGGATAACATGAGAGGAACAGAGGAGAGCAACTCCAGGGCAAGGACAACATGAGAGGAACAGAGGAGAGCAACTCTAGGGCAAGGACAACATGAGAGGAACAGAGGAGAGCAACTCTAGGGCAAGGACAACATGAGAGGAACAGAGGAGAGCAACTCCAGGGCAAGGACAACATGAGAGGAACAGAGGAGAGCAACTCCAGGGCAAGGACAACATGAGAGGAACAGAGGAGAGCAACTCTAGGGCAAGGACAACATGAGAGGAACAGAGGAGAGCAACTCTAGGGCAAGGATAACATGAGAGGAACAGAGGAGAGCAACTCCAGGGCAAGGACAACATGAGAGGAACAGAGGAGAGCAACTCTAGGGCAAGGACAACATGAGAGGAACAGAGGAGAGCAACTCTAGGGCAAGGACAACATGAGAGGAACAGAGGAGAGCAACTCCAGGGCAAGGACAACATGAGAGGAACAGAGGAGAGCAACTCCAGAGCAAGGACAACATGAGAGGAACAGAGGAGAGCAACTCTAGGGCAAGGACAACATGAGAGGAACAGAGGAGAGCAACTCTAGGGCAAGGACAACATGAGAGGAACAGAGGAGAGCAACTCCAGGGCAAGGACAACATGAGAGGAACAGAGGAGAGCAACTCCAGAGCAAGGACAACATGAGAGGAACAGAGGAGAGCAACTCTAGGGCAAGGACAACATGAGAGGAACAGAGGAGAGCAACTCTAGGGCAAGGACAACATGAGAGGAACAGAGGAGAGCAACTCCAGGGCAAGGACAACATGAGAGTGTTTCTCTATCAACTTTCACAGAACTGACTATTATCAATAATATTTAATATACACTTTATGAGAGTTCTTCTCATCAACTTTCACAGGACTTGACTATTCTCTAATAATATTTAATATACACTTAATATACACTTTATGTGAGTGCTTCTCTTTCAACTTTCACAGAACTCGACTATTCTCTAATAGTATTTGATATACACGTTGGCTTCCACCCATATGTACATTGCCACATGACTTCACTCCACACCCAGTGTTTGAACATTCCCTAGTTATTCAGTACAGTGAACCCCTCTCCTCATAACTTATCACATGGCTATGTCTGTGTGCACAGTTGGTGGACCTAGGGATTAGAGACTTCTTTGAGAAGTGGTACCACGAGGTGATCAGTCCTGACCCTGTGTGTGTGCAGACGGCCAGGGAGATCGTGACTCACATCCTCTTGGAAGTGGCCAGCAAGTAAGGCTGCACAGTGATTACATACTGCTACTGTGTGTGAGTGTGTGTGTGTGTGTGTGTGTGAGAGTTGAGTGTGTATGGTGTGGGAGTGGACAATGAAGATTCAGGGTGCAGGTGTTATCAAAATATCAATGCTACGTACATAGGTTGTATGCATTTTGGGACTTCCCCCCCCCTAGGTTCCGCAGAAGACTACTCACTTCATTTTACCGAAGAGAAGTATGTGGTTATAGTGACAACGTCTAAAGACCTCTGAAACCAGATCTGGGACCATCATTGGCTCCTGGGGGTCAATCTCACTAGCAAACTGCTTACGTGATGCGAGCTCTGGCATACATAGTTAGTGAAGTTGGTTGGTGGCCTCGTCATGTGGCGTAGCTTGTGAGCTACGTATCTTTGGCAACGGGAAACATGCATGCCTGGTATGTATATCCCCATACAACATGGCCGACAACGCCAAGTTCCATGCCATTTGTGGTGATGGTGACTTCTAGCAACATTTAAATGACTTTAAAAAACAAACACTCGAGGCCGTAACTGTCTCCAGGGGGTGGAGTTACCTCTAGTCCCCGAGTCTCAGCCCTCGATGTTTCAGCAGGCATGGACACAGACATACAACATTTCATAAATATCATATATATATAGACACCTGTATTATTATATAAAGATATGTATATATCATATATATAGACAACTGTATTAAATATATATTATATAAAGATATGTATATATCTAGACACCTGTATTAAATATGATGTATATTAAAAAAAAATGTATATATCATATATATAGACACCTGATTTAAATATTATTTATATAAAGATATATAGATATAAATATATGACACCTGTATTAAATATATATATATATTGTATAAAGATATTATGTATAAATCATATATACACCTGTATTGTAGTATGCATTATAATATAAAGATAATTATTTGTAATATATATATATATATATTAACACACACCTGTATTAAATACATATTGTAAGATTATCATCTCATCTCTTCTTCTCTCCAGGGCCAAGCAAGTTGACTACCTGACGTACTTTGTGGAGACCATTATGGAAGATTTCATGGAACACTTCAAACACTACAAGTATGCTTGCTCTAAAGTGCAGCTCAACGAAGGAGAGGCTGCTGGTAGCAAGCTGATCCACTCTTCCAGACAGAGGATGATAGAGGAAGCTTTCTTTGAGGTGGAGAGCAGCGACAATCCATGGAAAGATGTCTGCCTGATACCTGAAGCAAGGATGGGTTAGTGTATCTTGTTGCTGTTGTTATTACTATGAAGAATAACAAGCTTTTGTGGTGTAATTCAATCATGGTATCATATCTCTTCGGCAATAAACTTCCTTTTCATGAAATGTGTTTCATTGTAATAATCGCAAAAACTGAACCACTCCCACACACACACACACCCTCAGTTCAAAGTTTACTTGTGTGCCGGGTATGATTCAGTGTAGGTCTGTGTGGAGGTGATGGGTGTAGGTCAATACGTGGAGGGATATGTATGATTCAGTAGGTCTGTGTGGAGGTGATGGGTGTAGGTCAATACGTGGAGGGATGTGTATGATTCAGTAGGTCTGTGTGGAGGTGATGGGTGTAGGTCAATACGTGGAGGGATGTGTATGATTCAGTGTAGGTCTGTGTGGAGGTGATGGGTGTAGGCCAATACGTGGAGGGATGTGTGGAGGTGATGGGTGTAGGTCAATACGTGGAGGGATGTGTATGATTCAGTGTAGGTCTGTGTGGAGGTGATGGGTGTAGGTCAATACGTGGAGGGATGTGTATGATTCAGTGTAGGTCTGTGTGGAGGTGATGGGTGTAGGCCAATACGTGGAGGTTGGTAACTTTCTGTCCGCTATGAGGAGCTGTAAGAAGAGATGGAGCCCTTCACTTGGTGTGCCACTGACCTGTGGCCTTTATAAGTGGGCTATGGCGCACTCATGTATTTGAAGCTTACAAGGAAGGAAACATGGAGGAAGTCGCTCTGATCGCTGATGAAGGACCTAGCGACAGTGCCCAGAAGATGGTTTTTATGGTAGCCCTGGCCTCCACCAGAGGTTCGCTAGGCTGTGAGGGCTGACATATTTCAGGTTTTAGTGCCTCCACCAGAGGTTCGCTGCTGTGAGGGCTGACATATTTCAGGTTTTAGTGCCTCCACCAGAGGTTCGCTAGGCTGTGAGGGCTGACATATTTCAGGTTTTAGTGCCTCCACCAGAGGTTCGCTGCTGTGAGGGCTGACATATTTCAGGTTTTAGTGCCTCCACCAGAGGTTCGCTGCTGTGAGGGCTGACATATTTCAGGTTTTAGTGCCTCCACCAGAGGTTCGCTGCTGTGAGGGCTGACATATTTCAGGTTTTAGTGCCTCCACCAGAGGTTCGCTAGGCTGTGAGGGCTGACATATTTCAGATTTTAGTGCCTCCACCAGAGGTTCGCTGCTGTGAGGGCTGACATATTTCAGGTTTTAGTGCCTCCACCAGAGGTTCGCTAGGCTGTGAGGGCTGACATATTTCAGGTTTTAGTGCCTCCACCAGAGGTTTGCTGCTGTGAGGGCTGACATATTTCAGGTTTTAGTGCCTCCACCAGAGGTTCGCTAGGCTGTGAGGGCTGACATATTTCAGGTTTTAGTGCCTCCACCAGAGGTTCGCTAGGCTGTGAGGGCTGACATATTTCAGGTTTTAGTGCCTCCACCAGAGGTTCGCTGCTGTGAGGACTGACATATTTCAGGTTTTAGTGCCTTCACCAGAGGTTAGCTAGGCTGTGAGGCTGACATATTTCAGGTTTTAGTGCCTCCACCAGAGTTTCGCTAGGTTGTGAGGGCTGACATATTTCAGGTTTTAGTGCCTCCACCAGAGGTTCGCTAGGCTGTGAGGGCTGACATATTTCAGGTTTTAGTGCCTCCACCAGAGGTTCGCTAGGCTGTGAGGGCTGACATATTTCAGGTTTTTAGTGCCTCCACCAGAGGTTCGCTAGGCTGCTAGGGCTGACATATTTCAGGTTTTAGTGCCTCCACCAGAGGTTCACTAGACTGTGAGGGCTGACATATTTCAGGTTTTAGTGCCTCCACCAGAGGTACGCTAGGCTGTGAGGGCTGACATATTTCAGGTTTTAGTGCCTCCACCAGAGGTTCGCTAGGTTGTGAGGGCTGACATACCTGTATTTCAGGTTTTAGTGCCTCCACCAGAGGTTCGCTGCTGTGAGGGCTGACATATTTCAGGTTTTAGTGCCTCCACCAGAGGTTCGCTAGGCTGTGAGGGCTGACATATTTCAGGTTTTAGTGCCTCCACCAGAGGTTCGCTAGGCTGTGAGGGCTGACATATTTCAGGTTTTAGTGCCTCCACCAGAGGTACGCTAGGCAGTGAGGGCTGACATATTTCAGGTTTTAGTGCCTCCACCAGAGGTTAGCTAGGCTGTGAGGACTGACATATTTCAGGTTTTAGTGCCTCCACCAGAGGTTCGCTAGGCTGTGAGGGCTGACATATTTCAGGTTTTAGTGCCTCCACCAGAGGTTCGCTAGGCTGTGAGGACTGACATATTTCAGGTTTTAGTGCCTCCACCAGAGGTTCGCTAGGCTGTGAGGACTGACATATTCCAAAACAGCTCACTTTTGTGGGTGTGGTATTTTATTTTAACAGGGCGTAGTTCAATTGTGTGTGGGTGTGGGTGTGGCTAGACGGCAGCAAGCTGTTATTAATATATGTTGGAGGTGAGTTCGTAGACAACAGATGAAGATTTTAACCCAATGAAGATTTCTTCTGTATGTACAATACATACATACATGCATGCCTTGTACAGTACCACCACTACATGGTCATGTACAAGCACTCTTCACACACACACACACACACACCACACACCATACTCGCACAGTGTACTTCCAGCGGATGACAGAGATACTGTTGTTTTTGTTGCTGCCCCAAGATGAGTTCTGCAACCCTCTGCTGCAAGTCTTGTTGACTGACGTGTGTGTATGGCAGGTGTGGTGTCCCCTTCTGCGTATCATCACTCAACCAGACAACTTCAACCATGCTATCATCTCAATAGTGAGACATACCTATGCACAAGGAATACACACTAGTCCCTCACCTCACATGCATGTCCAATATTACACACTAGTCCCTCACCTCACATGCATGTCCAATATTACACACTAGTCCCTCACCTCACATGCATGTCCAATATTACACACTAGTCCCTCACCCCACATGCATGTCCAATATTACACACTAGTCCCTCACCTCACATGCATGTCCAATATTACACACTAGTCCCTCACCCCACATGCATGTCCAATATTACACACTAGTCCCTCACCTCACATGCATGTCCAATATTACACACTAGTCCCTCACCCCACATGCATGTACAATATTACACACTAGTCCCTCACCCCACATGCATGTCCAATATTACACACTAGTCCCTCACCTCACATGCATGTCCAATATTACACACTAGTCCCTCACCCCACATGCATGTCCAATATTACACACTAGTCCCTCACATGCATGTCCAATATTACACACTAGTCCCTCACCTCACATGCATGTCCAATATTACACACTAGTCCCTCACCTCACATGCATGTCCAATATTACACACTAGTCCCTCACCTCACATGCATGTCCAATATTACACACTAGTCCCTCACATGCATGTCCAATATTACACACTAGTCCCTCACCTCACATGCATGTCCAATATTACACACTAGTCCCTCACCTCACATGCATGTCCAATATTACACACTAGTCCCTCACATGCATGTCTAATATTACACACTAGTCCCTCACCTCACATGCATGTCCAATATTACACACTAGTCCCTCACCTCACATGCATGTCCAATATTACACACTAGTCCCTCACCTCACATGCATGTCTAATATTACACACTAGTCCCTCACCCCACATGCATGTCCAATATTACACACTAGTCCCTCACCTCACATGCATGTCCAATATTACACACTAGTCCCTCACCTCACATGCATGTCCAATATTACACACTAGTCCCTCACCTCACATGCATGTCCAATATTACACACTAGTCCCTCACCTCACATGCATGTCTAATATTACACACTAGTCCCTCACCTCACATGCATGTCCAATATTACACACTAGTCCCTCACCTCACATGCATGTCCAATATTACACACTAGTCCCTCACCTCACATGCATGTCCAATATTACACACTAGTCCCTCACCCCACATGCATGTCCAATATTACACACTAGTCCCTCACATGCATGTCCAATATTACACACTAGTCCCTCACCTCACATGCATGTCCAATATTACACACTAGTCCCTCACCTCACATGCATGTCCAATATTACACACTAGTCCCTCACATGCATGTCCAATATTACACACTAGTCCCTCACCTCACATGCATGTCCAACATTACACACTAGCCTCACATGCATGTCCAATATTACACACTAGTCCCTCACCTCACATGCATGTCCAATATTACACACTAGTCCCTCACATGCATGTCCAATATTACACACTAGTCCCTCACCTCACATGCATGTCCAATATTACACACTAGTCCCTCACCTCACATGCATGTCCAATATTACACACTAGTCCCTCACCTCACATGCATGTCCAATATTACACACTAGTCCCTCACCTCACATGCATGTCCAATATTACACACTAGTCCCTCACCTCACATGCATGTCCAATATTACACACTAGTCCCTCACCTCACATGCATGTCCAATATTACACACTAGTCCCTCACCTCACATGCATGTCCAATATTACACACTAGTCCCTCACCCCACATGCATGTCTAATATTACACACTAGTCCCTCACATGCATGTCCAATATTACACACTAGTCCCTCACATCACATGCATGTCCAATATTACACACTAGTCCCTCACCTCACATGCATGTCCAATATTACACACTAGTCCCTCACCTCACATGCATGTCCAATATTACACATCTCTCACCTTGTCCCTTGTCAGTATTAACTTTGTCTTGGAACTTGTCACGTTACATGTCAGGATACTTATCATCAGAATACTTCTTTGGAAACCTGCCAAGTAGTGTACTGAAAATCTAATGTGTTTTTTTGTTATCAAAGGCAGGAGCAGCAGCAACCACACACATTAAGATTATAGATACGATAATTTTCTCTATAATTAGCTTTAATCTGCTCTTCAATGTTTCTCTTAGATGCTCTAGCCTTCATCTGGATTATTAATTCTGGTGAGGGCTAGAGCATCTCGATTATCCAGAAAGTCATCGTACACATGCCAACTGAGAGTTTGTTGGGAAAAAGACATTATGCTCTTGCCATTTCCCTGGCTCAGGAATGTCTGTGTGATTTACTTGTAGATCAAACAATGCAAATCATGTCACTAATTTATTATCATCTCCTTTTTGGTTTGTCTGTTTCTTCCTCGCAGTGCAAGGACTCTTACCTCACTCCCGAAAGCTTTGCGTCTGCTATGAATGAAGGCTCCACTGATTTGGAGCTCAGAACCTTCCAGATAAAGATTGCGGAGGAGATCAGGAAGCTCCAGAAGGCTGGCATAACCGGTGAGTAAACATCTCCAATAGAGGATTTAGAGCAGTGGCTTTCTTATCGATGTGCCCCCCTACCCCCCCATAGGTCAACAGGTTGATGAGGTTTCCTTCCCCCCATAAGTCCAGTAATGAGGTTCAGGGTCAGTTGCAAAAGAGTCGAAATATGGTGACCATGTTTTTTATTGAACAATTGGTAGTTCAAACCACTCATAAGTGATCCACTTTTAACAACAGTCATCAAACTTGTCTGTGCTGAACCTCGAAAGTGTGACTACGCCCATTATGTGGTTGGCGAGGATGAACTCTAGTTAGTAACCGTGTCTGGTTTGTAGTGTAGCATGTTACACCTCCTGTGGTGCTGGTTGTAGAATGTTACACCTCCTGTGGTGCTGGTTGTAGCATGTTACACCTCCTGTGGTGCTGGTTGTAGAATGTTACACCTCCTGTGGTGCTGGTTGTAGCATGTTACACCTCCTGTGGTGCTGGTTGTAGCATGTTACACCTCCTGTGGTGCTGGTTGTAGCATGTTACACCTCCTGTGATGCTAGTTGTAGCATGTTACACCTCCTGTGGTTCTGGTTGTAGCATGTTACACCTCCTGTGGTGCTAGTTGTAGCATGTTACACTCCCTGTGGTGCTGGTTGTAGCCTGTTACATCTCCTGTGGTGCTGGTTGTAGCATGTTACACCTCCTGTGGTGCTGGTTGTAGCCTGTTACACCTCCTGTGGTGCTGGTTGTAGCATGTTACACCTCCTGTGGTGCTGGTTGTAGCCTGTTACACTCCCTGTGGTGCTGGTTGTAGCCTGTTACATCTCCTGTGGTGCTGGTTGTAGCATGTTACACCTCCTGTGGTGCAGGTTGTAGCATGTTACACCTCCTGTGGTACGACGGATCAACACTTTTATGGGAGCTATGGTGATGCTGGCATGTTGAGTGATGGTTGGCTACTCTGACAGCAGAATGGCTGGCTACAAGTGGTTCACCAACACTGTGTGCATGCTAGGCTCATTTGAGACCACCACTCCTCTCCTGACGCTAATTAAAATCCCATAACCAATAATAATAATAATAATAATAATAATAATAATAATAATAATAATAATAATAATAATAGTAGTAGTAGTAGTAGTAATAATAATAATAATAATAATAATAATAATAATAATAATAATAATAATAATAATAATAATAATAATAATAATAATAATAATAATAATAATAATAATAATAATAATAATAATAATAATAATAATAAACAATAGCTAACAGTTGTTGCTGTTGTTGTTGTTGATAGTATATTTGGTATAAATACTACGAGTAGCGGTGATGGCAAAATAACTGCCCGAGGTGAAGACGAGTGCAATTGCTGGCCCCCTCCACATCACGAGTGATATTTATACCAAACTCCACTACAAACCATATCTCATGTTAATACCAACAAACCATGCTATCTCATGTTATGCTTGTGTCTTCACTTGCTCCCTGCACGCAAGTGCATGAGAAGACTTGACTCTTCTCTTTGCATTCCTCTCCCCTTATAGATCTGGATCGTGAAAAGTTGAATAGTTTGGAAGCTGTGAAGGAAACTGCTTACCAGATAATGGTAAGTTAAGGGGGGAATCGACCATTTTGTGGGGTTTTTTCCTTCTTTTTTTCCTTCTTTCGTCAATCTATACCTTCACTATTAAATTAGCTGCATTTCAAGTTTCAACATTTTATTGTCAACCATTCTTGAGTTATGATACTTTTTATCCTCCCATTTCATTGCAACTCTGCGCAATGAACAAGAAGAAGCCTGAATAAACGCAGTAAGTTGGATTGTTCATAATATAATAAGCGTTCATGGCCAAGACTTGAAACTTGGCTAAAATATCGCTCAGTCATTTCCGCGCTATCTGCGCAAAGTGGGGTACAAACGTCTGCTCCTGCGCATGCCACGTTCTTTCTCAGTTCCCAACTTTGATCGAACCTCTGTGTGTGCGATTCTAAAGCTACTATCGTGCACTTTTCAAACTTCATGTAGTGACATCACATGAGACCGTGTAACTCATTCAATTTTTGTCTGTAGTAAATAATTTTTATATATTATGAAAGCTCTTGCATTACTCCTTCTTTTCAATTGACAAATTATCAATCCAGTAATTTTCTGATGAGATATTCAGTCTGACAGCATTATGACCGGATAAAAATGAAATTGGGGATGTTGGGGTGAATTAAATTTTTTTTTTTAAACAATCAATTCAAAAGAGGTATCTGTGATCACTCTAATATCACCATAAATAGCAAGTGTTGAAGACCTGTGGTTTGGGTACAGGAGTGCATCTAAACATTTTAAAGGACCTTTGTGGTTTCCCCATGTTTCAGTCCTAGTTTATTGCAACACCATTATTCTAATGTCATTGGAAAGCACCTAGAATGAGCTACATTTTGAGACCATAATCTTTGGAAATGGATTAAGCATTCAATAGTTATGACACGTTTTTTTAAAAAACCCACAAAATGGTCGATTCCCCCCTTAAACATACATGTATGTGATTAACCCTCTATTTTTCCATGTCAGAATTTCTGTTATAAAAAATGCTAATTCTGTTTTATGGGCCTCTCTCTATTATTATTATTGTTGTTGTTGTTGTTGTTTTATTATTATTATTATTATTATTATTATTATTATTATTATTATTATTATTATTATTATTATTATTATTATTATTATTATTATTATTTTATTTATTTATTATTATTATTATTATTTTTTTATTATTATTATTTTTATTATTATTTTTTTCTATTATTTTTTTAATTTTATTATTGAAAATGTCATCAGAGTCCAAATTCAAGTGATCTGTGGTCCCTGCAACCGAAACTGCATTACCTCTCTGCACCACAACAGAAAGCCTCTGCAGGAGGTGGTGAAGGGAGTTCTTCTCTCCAGTCGCTTGAAAGAGACGCTGCCCCAAATCCCTTAGAAAAAGTAAACTCTGTGGTCCAAATACACCTGAAGTTTCAATTGCTACCGGTACAAAGGAGTGAATTTTATTGTAATTGGAGTACTTTTCTCTCTTTCTTTCCTCAGCCAAAACCGCTACTGCTCCTGCCACTGTGGAGGCACTACCAATGTAGGAGGGAGAGAAAGTGTCAATGCAAGTGGCATCCCACACCAACAATTTCCCACACTTCCACGGAACCAACGTGATGCCATCTGGGCGCTTCCCATCATTTCTGTAGAGGCCAGAAGGCTCCAGTTTCGAGGGTATCTTTGCCGAAGCTAAAGACCTGTGTATAATGTCATTGATGGCAGCATGACGAAAATGGCGGCCCACACTGTGACGGCAGCTAAGACCATGGGTAGCGAATTGGTCAACAGCAGCCTCACAGTGCTGACATGCATGTGGCCTACACAAAGGAGTGCCTAGGCGAAGACCCACAGCAATACGGATGGTGTTGTCGTCCATGCGAAGGCCTAGAGATGAGATGGGAGGAGCAGACAACCATAAACCTGATTGTTTTGTAGAGGCAGCTAGAAAACGAGCTTTAGAAACAGGGTTGGGAGTATTATTATTATTATTATTATTATTATTATTATTATTATTATTATTATTATTATTATTATTATTATTATTATTATTATTATTATTATTATTATTATTATTATTATTATTATTATTATTATTATTATTATTATTATTATTATTATTATTATTATTATTATTATTATTATTATTATTATTATTATTATTATTATTATTATTATTATTATTATTATTATTATTATTATTATTATTATTATTATTATTATTATTATTATTATTATTATTATTATTATTATTATTATTATTATTATTATTTTTATTATTATTATTATTATTATTATTATTATTATTATTATTATTATTATTATTATTTTTATATTTTTTTAATATTTTTTTAATTTTATTATTATTATTATTATGGGTATATATATATATGTATAGGTACAATCTAAATAATGTCCATCAATCCCATCTGCTGTCCCATTGTCCCCAAAACAGAACTTGCATTTCCCCTCTGAATTGCGACAGAGATCCTCTGTAGCAGGTACTGAAATGAGTCGCTATCTTCAGTGGCTGTCTTGAGGCGACGTCCAAGTTCTCGTATAAAGACCTTTGTTTTGGGATTATTATTATTATTATTATTACAATAATCTTCTCAATAATCAACTTGAAATTATATTGTTTTGACTAGATGCTCTAGCCTTCATCAGGAATAATGAAACGCTAAGGCTCACGTGAACCTGCTATATAATAATAATAATAATAATAATAGTAGTAGTGGTAGTACAAGTAGTAGTAGTAGTAGTAATGTAGTAGTAGTAATAACAACAACCAAAAATAACAAAAGAAATTAAAAAATAAAATAAATAATAAAATAAATAACAATTGAAAAAATAACAACACAAATAAATATATAATAAAAAATATATAAAATATATAAAGAGTAATTATGGTGGTCGTGGCTTCAAGTTCAGCCTCTTCAGAGTAGCTCCCCAGCAGCCAGGCAAGTCCATCCCACACTCTCGATTGAACCACTCACACTTTGGTCTAGGCTGATGAGCAATGCCTCCTTCACTAGCAGTTCCTTCTGTCTTCTGGCCTGGTCCAAGATGGTGGCTTCCTCCCACAAAATGCTAATAGGATGTCCATTATCCCATGCATGTTCAGCAATTGCAGACTTCTCTTTAGCACACTTTCTACAGGCATCTTGATATTCTTTCACTCTGTTCTCCAGTCTTCTGATGATCACCTCTATGTGGTATTTCCCACAGCTACAAGGGATGCAGTACACAACACACGAGTGCATATTAGCTGGTAAAACATCCTTCACTCTGCTCAGTTGTGTCCTCGGAGTTCTTCCCGATCTGAAAACGACTTTGATGTTGAACTTCCTGCAGACTCTTCTGATGTCTTCACTCATCCCTGCTGCATAAGGAATCACTATCATAGGATCCTTCTTTTTAGACCCAAAAATAAAAAAATTAAAAACACAATAATAAATTAATAAATTAATTTAATAAATAAACACAATAAAATAAATACAATTAACAATTAACTAATTAACTGATTAACTGTAAAAATAAAGCAGTTGACAAACTCGTGGTTCACATAATAAGAAATATTGACTTCTCAATAATCAGCTGCTCCTTAGCGTTTGCTATATAGATGCTCTCGCCTTCAGCATCGACGGCATTCGACGGCATTTCACAGTAACTAATCCCACACGGCACGGGGTCAGTGTGTTCTATCAACACATTCTTGTTACCTACAGGTAGCTAATCCCACACGGCACGGGGTCAGTGTGTTCTATCAACACATTCTTGTTATCTACAGGTAGCTAATCCCACACGGCACGGGGTCAGTGTGTTCTATTAACACATTCTTGTTACCTACAGGTAGCTAATCCCACACGGCACGGGGTCAGTGTGTTCTATCAACACATTCTTGTTACCTACAGGTAGCTAATCCCACACGGCACGGGGTCAGTGTGTTCTATCAACACATTCTTGTTACCTACAGATAGCTAATCCCACACGGCACAGGGTCAGTGTGTTCTATCAACACATTCTTGTTACCTACAGGTACAGTAGCTAATCCCACACAGCACGTGGTCAGTGTGTTCTATCAACACATTCTTGTTACCTACAGGTAGCTAATCCCACACAGCACGTGGTCAGTGTGTTCTATCAACACATTCTTGTTACCTACAGGTAGCTAATCCCACACGGCATGGGGTCAGTGTGTTCTATCAACACATTCTTGTTACCTACAGGTAGCTAATCCCACACGGCACGGGGTCAGTGTGTTCTATCAACACATTCTTGTTACCTACGTGGAGGTATGTTTTTTGTTGTGGTGCAGTCTAGTTTGTGCCATTATTGTGGGTGTGGCCCCTGTCAGTGTCAACTTATTAAGCTGCCTAATGTTATGCTATGCTGTGGACAGAGAATAGCCTCTGCATCATCAGCACACACAAGACAAGATGAGGTGGCCATCACCTCATCACCAGCACACCGACCAGAAGAACTGCTATAGAGAAGGCTAAGCAGTTTGTAAGACTTGTTTGTGATAGAAGCTTGCTCTATGTTACATAGACTTACATGTAGTTAGAGTTAATGCTACCTAGCATCACATCAACAACAAAATTGGCTTTTACTTAAAATAAAATAAAATTGGAGTCGTGATTCAACTAATCTGCAGGAAGGTTACTAGAGAAGGAGGCGAGAGTAGTAATAGTAGAAGTAGTAGTAATGTTTGTAGTAGTA
The DNA here is from genome assembly GCA_028752905.1 of Cladorhizidae sp. MBARI D1340-BT2. NCBI lineage: Eukaryota > Metazoa > Porifera > Demospongiae > Poecilosclerida > Cladorhizidae > Cladorhizidae sp. MBARI D1340-BT2. Next base: position 23,951,335 of record JAQNBH010000018.1, read on the forward strand.
GTAATAGTAGTAGTAGTAGTAGTACTTAGTAATAGTAGTAGTAGTAATGATAATAATAATAGTAGTAGTCATGGTAATGATAATAATAATAGTAGTAGTAGTAGTAATAATAGTGGTAGTAATAGTAATAAATGTGTGTATTCTTCCTTTGGATCTAGCACAGTGAAGAAAAGGAAGATTGGCCTCCCAACTCCGACTTCCAGTCCTTCACGGTGTCGATCCCTTGCTTGAAGTTCCCCCAGGATGGCTACAAACACTGCATCTTTGTGCTGGACGTGCGTTGCCTTCACAACCACGCCTCCATGGAGGAGCAGTGGACCTCGCAGCGCAGTTTTCGGGACTTCCAGGACATTCACCACACGCTCAGAAGCCAGGTAAAGAAAAATCTCACATGTCGTACATAGCTATACATTCTCTCTCTGTGTGTGTGTGTGTGTGTGTGTGTGTGTGAAGGGGGTGCAGGAATGTGTGTGGTGAATATAGTAGTCAGGTTTTCATGAGTCCAAAAGATAACCCTGATTCTGCACATGAGTGTAAGGTACGTGGCACTACTGGCAACACCTGCTCTGCAAAGATCACATTCCAGGTGTACATGAAAACCTGACCATTTTAACAGTGCATAAATTCTCCCTCCCTCTCCCACAAAAGCACACGACTCATAAGGCCCAAGTGCCCGCTAGAGTCTTTAACCATACGCTCAGCATCAGTTGCACGAGTTAGGTGGGGGAGGGGTCATTCTCAGGGTTGCTTGGTGTAGCTGGACATTACAACTTGGCAGTTGTCTATTGCCTGTGTGTTTCCTGCTGCATTATTGATGCAGAGGCTTAGAATAGTGATGTGGGATGCAGGGGGAGTTTTGCATGGCGATCAGGTATCGGGTTTGAAGCTGTAACTCAGAGTAGTGATGTGGGATGTTTTGCATGGAGATCAGATTTGTAGAGGAGCTGAAACCTTCTGCTTCCTGTGTTCAATAATATATGTATGTGTGCACAGAAAGATTTCTGATTTTGAAATTTTTTGCCAGACTCACAGAAGATGGCATGTACAAACGTGTACAATGGTGCGGGGTGTAATCAAGTAGGGATAGACATTGTTCCAAGTTCTTCCCTAGGATTAGGTGGGTAAGAACTTAGATTATTCTTGATGAAGAATAGAGCTTCTAGCCTCATTGATGAAGGCTAGAGCATCTACCCCCCATTATTCCTGGTGAAGGCTACAGCATCTAGCCTCCATTATTCCTGATGAAAGCTAGAGCATCTAGCCTCCATTATTCCTGGTGAAGGCTAGAGCATCTAGCCTCCGTTATTCCTGATGAAGGCTACAGCATCTAGCCTCCATTATTCCTGATGAAGGCTAGAGCATCTAGCCTCCATTATTTCTGATGAAGGCTAGAGCATCTAGCCTCCATTATTCCTAGAGCATCTAGCCTCCATTATTCCTGATGAAGAATAGAGCATCTAGCCTCCATTATTCCTGATGATCTAGCCTCCATTATTCCTGATGAAGGTTAGAGCATCTAGCCTCCATTATTCCTGATGAAGGCTAGAGCATCTAGCCTCCATTATTCCTGATGAAGAATAGAGCATCTAGACTCCATTATTCCGGATGAAGGCTAGAACATCTAGCCTTCATTATTCCTGATGAAGAAGCATCTAGACTCCATTATTACTGATGAAGGCTAGAGCATCTAGCCTCCATTATTCCTGGTGAAGGCTAGAGAATCTAGCCTCCACTATTCCTGATGGCCTCCATTATTCCTGATGAAGAATAGAGCATCTAGCCTCCATTATTCCTGATGAAGAATAGAGCATCTAGCCTCCATTATTCCTGAGCCACAACGTTGAGAAGAAAATTTAAAATGATTGTCGTTATAATGAACTTAGAACTTTGGGGCGTGCATGTCTGCTATATTGGAATGTACATGCATGGGCCTGGGACTGTCTGCGGCACCATCTGCCATTACTTTTTCATACTGTATGTCACTCTACTTGCCTGATAGCTGGACACCTTCCCAGTGGCTCTGACCCTGCCTTCCTTGCCGACCTTCAAGAAGATGGACCCTCACCGCCTGGAGCTGCTCAGACAGCGCCTGGAACACTACATCACCGTGGTAAGTGGAGACCAGTTCCTGAAGGAGCACCATCAGGCTAACAGCCACATCATCCGCTTCCTCGCTGAGAAAGAGTTCACTCGGAGCACGACCGAACTCATAAGAAAGGTACATACATGTATGTAGGCATTTACACGTACTGTACAAGGCTCAAATCAATTATTATGATGGGTTGTCATTATCACTGCAGCCAAAAATATTTATTATTTTTTTGTTTATTTGTATGTGTGTTTATTTATTTTATTTATATATTTATATATTTGTTTATTTATTTATTTATTTATTTATTTATTTATTTATTTATTTATATATTTATTAATTATTTGTTTATTTATTTGTTTATTTATTTATTTTATTTATTGATTTATTTATTGTTTATTTATTTGTTCATTTATTTGTTCATTTATTTATTATTTTATTATTTATTTATTTATTTGTTTATTTATCATTTAATTGTTTTAAAAAACAGATCTAATACATGTATGTGTCTAATATAATATGTATGTGCCACAAGCCCAGCATAACAACCAAAATATGGAAATTCTGTCTCTTTCCGACTACACATACCAAAAGGTGAAACAACTCTTAATTAGAAGCAGTATACACAGTGTGTATGCATGCGTTATGGATAAACTGCCTAGGAATATTAAAAAGGGACATGTAGAAGAAGTTGTGCAGTCCAAACTTTTAAGAGCTCCATTAAAAAAGTGGAACCCTGTAGAAGAAGTTGTTCAACCCAAACTTAGTTCACATGCTAATGATTTATATTCGTCCTTTAAAAATGGCTCTACCCAAGTACTTCTTTCTGGCACTGATATTGTAGGTGTGATGTAGCCATACCAGAGTAGCATGCACACACACTAAGTCAGAGGAACTCAAGCTGCTCACAAATCCACGAGGGACCATGCAGCTCATAAACTTTCTCTGTGGTAGGCATCAACATCTGAAGCTTGGAATGTGGCCTGGTGTGCTATAAGCTCCATTATGAATGATTGAACCACAATCCAATGCATGCACTACTGCCTTCCCTGCTCTTACACACACAACACTAGAACCTTGTTTGTGCCTGTGTGTGTGCTTGTAGGTGGACTCCATCTTGAAGCCTCTGTCTAATATAAAGCGTAATGCTTCTCTGAAGTTTCCCAAGAAGCTCTCATCTGCCACCTCATTACCATCTCTGACAGGAACTGGTCTGACTAACTCCACTGCCCTCTTCTCCGCTCCCTCCTCCTCCTCCTCCTCCTTCCCTCGTCCCCTTCCGAACACATTCTGGAAAACCTCAGAATTGAAGACTAGTTCAAGTGAAGAGGTGATGCACAGTATGTACATGCATACCATTAGTTGTATACATGTATATAATACATGCATACTGTTAGTAGTATGTAGATGTCTGGATGGCTGATATGCAGAGGCCTCTGGTAGCTTGGAGGCTTGGGGATATATAAGTTTATCCCCTGCGTGATATGCCTCTGGGGACAGAGTTTAAAGGTTCACAATATGACAGAGGACAATCCATTCCGTTGAATCTGTTTCCGTTGCATGCATTCAATCCGTTCCATTCCGCTGCATGCATTCAATCCATTCCATTCCGCTGCATGCATTCAATCCATTCCATTTTTCTGCACGGTTAACAACATTTGCGTTGAATCTGCTGCGTTTGAACTTTGAACAATACAATGGATAGCAGTACTAGCAGTGACGAAGACTTGGATTTGATTTTGCTATTGGCTAGCAGGATAAAGTGCAGAAAGAGGAATCACTAGCTGAAATATTTATATACATAGCTGGTAAAAGCTAGTTAGGTACCTGGAGAGCCACTTCCTTCCAGGCATTTTCTTTGGCTCCAACATCCTTATAGGTGAGGCCTGCCAGAGGTTGGGAAAGCTCCTCACCACTTCAATAATTCTAGAGACATCATGGTAAGGGTGTGACGTTCAACACGTGATATGTTCTAGGATTCTGATTGGTCCGATGCAACTGATTTGATGCAAGAATTGAATCAAATCCTACTCAACCGTTTCAAATCCGTTCCCATCTGCTAGATCCGTAGTCCATTGCATTACCGGTTCACAGTATCAGTGCAACGGATCAGAAGGATGGAACGCACGCAACAGATTGACTTGCGTCATATTGTGAGCGACCAGGTGCACTGTGGTAGGTTGCATGCAATGGCTACATTATAGAATGGACTAGTCACAAAGGGTGTGAGAAGCAGGAGTAGAAGACTGTGGTCTCTCTCTGGCATCTCATATAGCCTCTCTAGATATTGCCAGCTTTCCTCCTGACACGTCCACTGTCTCGTCCTGTCTCCACATTTGCTGACACTGCTCAGGGGCACTGTTAGCGTATCCTATTGTTATGTCTCCTGATACGTCCACTTTGTTCCAGCCTGTGGCAGTGTTGCTGATCACAAATTTTCTCTATTCTACGCAAATTTAGACGGTGCTTTGTGCCATTCTCTCACTCTGCTGGTCCGGGATCCCTCCTCAATTCCTGCCCACAGTTCCTTATGCTCCAAACAGCATTGTGGGTGAATAGGTGTGGCTTTCCCTCCCTTGTTGAAGCATGCTTGACTACCAACACTATATACATGTAGATCTAGAGATGCTCGCAGCATGATCTAGAGATGCTTGCATCATGATCTAGAGATGCTTGCAGCATGATCTAGAGATGCTCGCAGCATGATCTAGAGAGCTCGCAGCATGATCTAGAGATGTTCGCAGCATGATCTAGAGATGCTCGCAGCATGATCTAGAGAGCTCGCAGCATGATGGATTGGCATTTTGTTGTCCGAGACAGAACTTCTTGTTGGTTGCGTATTCACTCGAATAAGAGTTGCGACTTCCATTTATTTCAGCTTAATCAGCTACTATAGGTTGCGACTACGCAGCTGCAGTGTGACGCTTGCGCCAAGCCCCCCCAAAATAACCAACCTTTTCCAGAGTTTGCAGGTTTTACCCAGGGCTTGGGTGTAACCCGGGTTGGGTTAAATACCTTTTACCCGGGTTTTACCCAGGTTTTACTCAAACATGGATACAACCCAGGATAAAATAATAGACACAATAGATTTATTATAACAATTATTATAAGAAATTAACTGTAATCAGGAAGTTAAGACATTCAATAAATGGCAACTGTAAAGAACTAGACAAAAACAGGAGCTGTGTTTCACTCAGCATTTATTTACCAAGCGACTTGACAAGGTTGTCTGCTAGAGTATATATGTATTAATTTAATGATATTTAAACAAGATTCATGGGATTAAAGTCCAATTGATATGCAAGTTAAACAGATTTAATAGTCAATCTCCTGAGGTCCTCGCAGGAGCCTGTGCAGAAGACGAGTTTCTGGGCTTTCTCATTTTTGTAATTGCAGTACACTTACTAAACTGTAAGCAGTGATGATGACCTGTGGTATTTGCTTGCCTTTTAGTGTCCACCACCACCCAGACACTTGTGGCTCTGGGACAGGGCTGTGACAGGGCTATAAATAAGTGTTTTATATCACTGGGTAATACCTGGGTAAAACCCGGGTAAAAAAATGGGTAAAATAGGGGTAAAACCTGGGCGAAATACCTAGAACACAGGTTTTACCCACTGGGTTGGGTTAAATAGGTTTTACCCGGGTAAAATGCAAACACTGGCCTTTCCCCCCCGTCTGCTGAATTAAAGTGCACCCTTACATTCAGCAGATTAGAGGCAAAGGTCTGGCTTTTTCCCCCTTTCCCCCCCTTTCTTTCTGCATCACTTGTGTGGCTGCATAGTCTAACCCTGCAGTAGCTAGGCTGTTTATAGACATAGAGCTAGCTGCAGTTAGTTAGTGAGTTCCTGGTCGCTATGATTGTCAACAAGAAGTTCATTTGCTTCTTTCTCCTCCAGGGAGGAGAATGGATCTTCTCTATCTGTCACTCTCTTCCAACAGCTGGCTGTAGCTCAGCAATGGCTGGAACAGCTAAGGCTGCTACTCTATCTTTGAAATGTCTCCATCTTCAGACCCCTCCACCTTCACAGATATTATGCAAGCACAGAAGGATTTCTTTATCAACTCGGCAGCTTTTATAGTTAAGTACAAGAGATTTACCGAGGTGCTATATATATAGTACATTACCAACTAGGTGTGCTACAATTGGGGGAAACTACTTTTTCGAGTGACTTCTATTCGAGTGAATAGGCATATTGGATTGACCCTTCAAAATGCGGGAACTAAACGATTGATCCCCTTTCAGACCACACTCACTGTGATCCCCTTTCAGACCACACTCACTGTGATCCCCTTTCAGACCACACTCACTGTGATCCCCACACTCACTGAGATTCCTTTACCATGTCTAAAACCAACCAAACAAGTTACTTTGAAGTCCCTTTTCCGTGCAAGACAATCTATGTAGTTATAATAAAGCCATCTTCTTCTTCTTTTCTTTGACGGCAACTTTGCATATTCCAGTGGTTAATTATTCAAAAGGGAAGAACTTGGATTTTAACTAGAGATCTGCGCCGTGCGCATTCCCCAATCGAAGACACTGGATATAGTTTCAATGCTACAATCAAGGATGTGTGCTACAAGTGAACGGGTGTATAGTGGGCATGCGCTAGGTAAGGGGTCGTGCACTGGGTAAGGGCCGTACGTAGTAATGTCACATATACATATCCTATCTAGTAGTAGTTAGGTGGTTCGAGCAGTCGATGCACAATCCATATTCACTACTTCCCCCCAAGTCCGACGGCAGGTGGACTGATGTGTGGGCTGTCATCGCTGCCCGTAGCGGTCAATTGGTTTTGGTCCCCTCTTACTCCGTCTTGGGCCTGGGGCTGGGGTCAGCGTCTTGGGGGGGGTAAGGGTGGTCGTCTGCGCCAGGTTCTTTGGGGCAGTCTTGGTTGGGCGATGGGGTGGCGTGGGTGTCTTGGCCACTGCTGCATACGATCTTTGACTGGCTGGTGTGGCCAGTACTGGTGGGCGAGGGGGGCTCGTGGCGATTGGTGTTGGATGGTTGAGGGTCGGCTGTGCGATCCCAGGTGTCGGGATGGGTGACGGAGTGGGTGGGTTGGGTGGCGGGCTGGTTGGCGGCAATGGTACGGGGGGAAGTGGGCTCGGGCTGCTGTTGTGCTGTGTTGGGTACAATAGGGCTGGCAGATCTCGGCGAAGTGGGTTATCTTGCTCCGTGGGTTGGGGGTTGTGGCGCCTGAGGTATCTTCTGTTCCTCGTGGTGAGGCGGCCTGATCCGTCAACTCGTATGGAATACTGGTGGTACTGGAGCACCTCCACGACTGTCCCTGTCTTGTCCCATTTCATTGGGTGGCGGCCAGTCTGGTTCTGGATGAGGACCGTGTCACCGCAACGAAGGGGGGACAGGCCATGGGAGTGCTCGTCCCATCGTGCTCGCCCCAGTACTAGGCGACGGGAGAGTGCCCGTTCTCTAAGCTCCAGTTTCTCGTCCCATTCCTTGGGCTGTTGAAATCGGAGTGGGATGCCGGGGAGCATGTCCCTGGTAGCCCTGCCGAACAGGTTGGTCGCCGGCGACATTCTGGTGTCTGGGCTCGGGCAGTTCCGGTATTGTAGGAGTGCCTTGAAGAATGAGTTCTGTAGGGATCCGCCTGGGCCGGTGTTGCCGGCGATAAGCCGTTTGATAGTTTTGACGGCTGTTTCTGCTCTGTTGTTGGCATGGGGGTTGTAGGCGGATGAGAGCCGATGATGAACGCCCCAAGTGGTGAGGAGCTCTCTGGTGGCATGGGCCGCGAACTCCGGCCCACCGTCGGACGTGAGGGTGTCCGGTATACCGAAGGTGGCGAATGTGTCCCTGAGGATGGCGGCAAGGCCCGATGCTCCGTTCAGTGCAGGTGCGACGATTGGCCAGCCAGAGTACCGATCAACCAGCACGAGGTATGCGGATCCCTCGTGGTGGAAGTAATCCGCACAGATGTGCTGGAAGGGGTACTCTGGCTCCTCTGGTGTGGTCGAGGGCATCGCTGGTTGGGAGGGGGCATTGCTGTTGCAGGTGTTGCACCTGTTGCGGGTCGCCGTGATGTCAGTCGAGAGGCCCGGCCAGTAAAGGGATGAGGAGGCACGGGCCGTCATGCTGCTGGTGCCTTGGTGGGCGGCATGTAGAGCTGCGAGGCATGTTGGTCGGAGTGATGTCGGGATGACCAGCCGCTCCCCATGGCAGATGACGCCGTCGATGATGGTTAGGTTGGAGATGACCGGGAAGTATTCCCGGATGTTGGCTGGGAGCATATGTCTATCTTCGGGCGGGCCATTCTCCACATAGAATGCTAGGTCCTGTAGAGTCGGGTCTGCGGCTGTGGCGATCTGCAGCTTCTCCCAATTGATGGGGATGGTCGAGATGGCCATGCATATGGCTGTTGTGAGGCCGTCCTCATCTTGGGCGGGGACGGTGTGTTCCGTGATGCTGGCAATGGATGACGCTGGGCTCGCCGGGCAGGCAGTGGATGGTTCTGCGATGTCGTCTTGTAGGTGTAGGCGTGGTGGGGTCCGAGTTCCGGATGGGTGGCGTGAGAGGGCATCGCTGGTGTGATTTCTCACGCCGGGGATGTACACCATCCGGAACCGGTACCTCAAGGTCTTCTCCTTAAGGTTCCGGAGGCGGGGGTTGGGGATGTCCTCGAGGCAGCGATCGCCGAAGAGTTTCAGCAGGGGCTTGTGGTCTACCGCTACAACGAGATCGCTGCACCCGAGGACGAAGTGTCTTGCTTTGTCCAGTGCATCCGCCACCGCTAAGGCCTCTCCTTCCACTGGGGCATATCGTGACTCTGCCGGGTGTGTGAAGCGCGAGCCCACCAGGGTGACGCGCCAACCCTCCTGGCAGCAGAAGATCTCGCGGGACGGGCACTGGCAGTGTTTCTGGAATAGCCAGTACCCAATCCCGTCTTTACTCCAATCCGTCGCCAGGCAGGTTGGGCGGTGCTTGTCAAATATGACCACACCCTCCCTGATGCGCTCGCAGATCTCTCTCTTGGATGTCGCAAATGCCGCTGCCAGCTCGTCTGTCCAGTTGAAGGTGGTGGAGGGTTTGAGGAGGGCACGGAATGGTTGCATGGCGGCCGTCATGGAAAATGCATATGCCACCTGGTTCACCAGGCCGAACCAGGCGCGGATGTCAGTGATTCCGGTTGGGGTGGGGAAGTTGGTAATGGATTCCAGATACTTGGAGGATGGCCGGACTTCGGTGGGGGTGATGTCAAACCCGGCAAACTCCACTTTGTCCTGGGCAAAGCGGAATTTGCGCGGGTTGAGGGTGATCCCGTTCACGGCGCAGATATGCAGCCACTCAGTTGCCTGGTGGTAAGCCCCCGTTATGTCGTCGGACCAGAGCAGTGCGTCGTCTATGCACTTGGTCTTAGATTCCACGTGGGCAACGAGGGCGTCATATCTGGCCGTGTACGCGTCCCCTGAGGCGATGTAGCCTTGGGGGGCCGAGCAGTATCGGTACCTCCCCCAGGGGGTGATGAAGGTGGTATAGTGTCTATCGCTCTCCTCGAGTGCCACTGAGTGGTAGCCGTTCCAGGCGTCGAAAATGGTTTTCTTGGTGTGACCTGGAACGGCACGGGCTTGGTGGAATGGTGAGGGGCAATGGTGTGTCTCGCGCGTGGCGTGCTGGTTGAGGGGTTGGAAGTTGATCGTCCTCCTGAGTGACCCGTCCTTCTTGGTGCATATCACCATACGGTGGCACCAAGTGACGGGCGTGCCCAGAGGGACCTTTTCCAACACGCCAAGGCGGACGTCCCTGTCTAGCCCAGCTTTCACCTCGTCCTGCCAGTGAATTGGAATGTCAATGGGTGTGTGGCAGGGTTTGGGGGTGGCGTTCGGGTCGATGTTTAGGGATAAGGGTGGTCCCGACATCATGGGGAGGGGCTGATGCTCGCAGACGTTGAACGCACTTGCTGAGTAAAGGTCCAGCAAGTGACGTTCAAGTCTGTCTCTGTTGGCCTCCGTGCCAGGGAATGGCAGGGAGGTGGGTCTGTCAGGTGGTGGGGCCCTGGTAGGGCATGAGCATGGTCGTGGTGGTGGTGTATGCGTTGGTTGACTCACCACAGTGGTTGTCCGTTGGCCAGTTGTTTGTGGTCTGGTCTGCACGGCCGCTTGCGGGTTGTTCTGCAGGGTGATGGGCGGAGTTCTGGTCTGCAGGTCCGCTGTGTGGCGTGGAGGTGGCTGGGCCGTGGTTCTGGTCTGCAGGTCCGCTGTGTGGTGTGATGGTGGCTGATCTGGGGTCGCCCGTGTACCCGTGCCGTTTCCCGAGGGTGGCGTCAGCGTACAGAGGGGGAACCCCAACGCGATCAGCCCGAGGTCTGTGCAGGTGGTCAGGCTGAGGTATAGCTTGGTGGCCAGGTCACTAAAATACACCATCTGGCGAGTCTCACGTCCGGAGTGTCTGGATCTGATGCGGAGTAGTGCTGCACCGAGTATTGGCAGGTTGTTGCCGCTCGCGGAGTGCATCACTAGGCACGCAGGGATGAGGTCCCTCTTGTTCAGGTTGAGGCCCTTCAGCAGGTGTGGTCCTGCCAGGCAACTCTGGCAACCCGTGTCGGCCATGGCAGTGGTGGCCAGGTTGTGCCTCTCTTGCCTCAGTGTGTGGCCGTGGGTTCGAAAATCCTCCTTGTGGGTGGATACAGTCACGTCAATGAGGGGTTGGGGAGGGGAGCGGCGCTGAGTCCATCGCTGCGCCCCGGAGTCCCAGGATTGGTGGGGGAGGGCGTCCTCTGACATGGTGTCAATCTCCTCAGACACCGCGCTTTCGTGCTCCGCCAGCTTCGACCAACACATGTGGGCGAGATGGTTGGACCTGCCGCATGATGTGCAGGTTGTCCCGAACGCTGGGCAGTGGATCCGTCGGGTGGCTGTCCTCTCTCTTTCACCATGGCCTTGGCGACCACAGAAACAGCAGATGGCCCTCGGGTTTATCACTGGTCTGGGTGTAGCTGCCTGACCTCTGGGTGCGTCCTTCAGTGGTGGTCGAGGTGAGGTGTTATGAGTGCGGTTGGGCTTAAATGGTGTGGCTTTGGCTCTGCCTGGCTGGCGGGGTGTTGACTGCCGCTGTTGTTGCCGGTAGCCACTGTGCAGGGCGTCTTCACTGTCGGCCTCCTCGTCTACGGCGTTCGTCGAGGTGGGTGTGGTAATGGTGACCGCGGACCGCTTGCCCGCAGCCCTTACCTCGACGAACCTCACTGTCTCTTCCACCGTCATTGCTTGGTTGGGGTCTTTCAGAAGGTCCTCCTGTATGTCTGCATCTGCCAGGCCGATGCAGAGCTGGTCAGCGACCCTCTGTTCCCCCTGGTTGTTGATTATCTCACACCCGGAGCACTTCTTAGTAAAGCAGCATACCTCTGCTTGGCCACGGAGTCGGGCTGCGAATGATCGGATGGGTTCCCCCCGGTCCTGTACCATTCTGGATAGGGCGACCCTGGCCACCTTAGGGTTTTCCTCCCTCACCGCCAGGGCCTTGATGGCTGACCAGCAGGTCTGCTTCAGGGAGCTCCTCAATTGGTAAGGGACCGACAATGTTTCGGGTCACATCTCGGCGGAGTTTGGCGTCCAGGCACTCCAGCAGTTGTATGCCGACGTCTGCCCCTGCCAGGTGGACGGCCTGTGAGTAGGCCCTCCACCTGGTGAGGAAGTACTGCCATCCCTCGGTTGTGCCCCCTGCCGTGATCTCTGGTCGGCGCACAGGGGTTGGCTTAGTCCTTGCTGCCTGGCTGTGGATGAGCATGTGGCCGTTGAGTACTGCTGCCACCACTACAGGATCCATGCCATCGGGTGTGGCGTAGTCGCATCCGGGATAGGGACAGTCAACCGCCATGCAGTCGGTGGGCACCAAATAGAGTTGTGCCGAAAAACGAACGCTTTCTTGACCAGCACTCTTGCTGGCAAGGTAGGATGCCTAACAGGAATCTATAAAACACTTGTAGCACACATAGAGAACTGCGCCGTGCGCATTCCCCAATCGAAGACACTGGATATAGTTTCAATGCTACAATCAAGGATGTGTGCTACAAGTGAACGGGTGTATAGTGGGCATGCGCTAGGTAAGGGGTCGTGCACTGGGTAAGGGCCGTACGTAGTAATGTCACATATACATATCCTATCTAGTAGTAGTTAGGTGGTTCGAGCAGTCGATGCACAATCCATATTCACTATTAACTAACTTGGTTTGATCCACAGCACAACTAGTCCTGAGTGACCATGATGCACACACACCTCTCATGAACTCACTCCCCAGCTAGCACTGATGCACAGTCACTGCGTCCACACTGCAGCTGTGGGAGTTATCTATGTGCAGGGACTCTTCTCAGATCTTGTGCGAGCTCTGCCCAACTGTAGTGTCTTAGATACTATGCTCAACCTCTCCATGTGTCTTTATGAGCAGGATGAAGACAGCCTCCCGGTCGATATGATGATGGTCCTGTTGGAGGAGCTGTTTGACTTCAGCGACAAGAACTCCTGGCTGCGTCGCCAACTCCCCATGCTGCTCAAACAGCTAGCTGGAGGCAAGATCAGCCGCAAGGTCGTCCATACGACCGACTGGTTGACGTCATCCCAACAAGCTGCTGTGTATATTCATGACCTCACCAACACCATATGGCCTGAGGATGTGGGAGTACAGCCACGGCCCAACTCACCCAGTGACATCAGAGCTATTCGTTCCCTCCTTGCCAGGGCAAAACTGATCGGCAGCATACCAGGTTTGATTCTGTTGTTGTTGTTGATTGTGGTTTTGGTATCGCTATTGTTGTTGTTATCAATGTTGTCATCGGTATTGTTTACCAATACCATGCATTTGAGTTCTGTTAGCCATCATGTACGCATGTTGTTGTTGTTGTTGTTGTTCGGTGTATGTACCATAAAAGCTGAGATTGGTTTGTATCTTCGTTGCTGTCATGGAGTTTTTTTCTGCACACAAAAATTCCTCTTGTGTCCCACTGCATTCTAACATGTGCAAATGCTTTCTACTTAGTTAGTTGTTAACCCAGTGGTTTGTGGACTCGAACTTTAACCTTTGATGGTGTGTAATGATGTATGTACATACTGAATGTAATAGTGTGAGATTTCTAGAATGTTCCATTAATTTTCACTTCAATGAAATTATGTTCAGTTGAGGCCAATTGAATACAGACTTTTGAGAGTCCCGAGATTACAAGCCCCTCATAATGGAGTCTATCTACCTTCGTTGTAGAGCTAGCCAACCAACAGCAGCCTGCAGAATTACAGAGCACGAGAGTTCCCACACAAATAACTCATTTACATGCTGAGAATACCTCCTCTTCCCTCCTCACCTCATGCCACACAGAGATGACCAGGTGCACTTCTCCTTTCATCTCCTTTCAATGACTGTGCTTCTTCGAATTTTAATCGTTAGAGGCTCTTTTTTGTGTGTGATGGCCTGAAATTATAAGGCCCCACCCTTGTGGTTACTTTCATGTGTAGGCACCACATTTCCTCGAATAGTCACCACCCTTCAAATAATATTAACCCTCGAATAGTGTCCCCCTCGAATAGTGTCCCCCTCGAATAGTGTTCACCACTCGAATAGTGAACCCCTCGAATAGTATTCCCCCTCGAATAGTATTCCCCCTCGAATAGTATTTCCCCTCGAATAGTATTCCCCCTTGAATAGTGTTCACCCTCGAGTAGTGTTTGACCTCGAATAGTGTTCACCCTCGAATAGGGTTCACCCTTGAATAGTGTCTCCCCTCGAATAGTACTCACCATTTAGAAGTTTGTTGGTAATAGTCTTCACCTTCTAATTATACCTGCTGCATGTGTTCACATCACACATGTGCTTGCTGTGTGTGTTCACACCACACCTGTGCTTGCTGCATGTGTTCACATCACACAGTGTTTGCTGTGTGTTCACAGCATACTTGTACTTGCTGCATGTGTTCACATCACACATGTGTTTGCTGTGTGTTCACAGCATACCTGTGCTTGCTGCATGTGTTCACACCACGCCTGTGCTTGCTGCATGTGTTCACATCACACAGTGTTTGCTGTGTGTTCACAGCATACCTGTGCTTGCTGCATGTGTTCACACCACACCTGTGCTTTCTGCGTGTGTTCACACCACACCTGTGCTTGCTGCATGTGTTCACACCACACCTGTGCTTGCTGCATGTGTTCACACCACACCTGTGCTTGCTGCATGTGTTCACACCACACCTGTGCTTGCTGCATGTGTTCACACCACACCTGTGCTTGCTGTGTGTGTTCGGCAGCCAGCAAGTGCATGCGAGATTGATAGTGTGCACTCTCCAGTTGTGTTCCTTCCCCTTGAGTTTTTGCTCTGTTAGGATGCTTGAAATTTTGTGTCTCCTGTAACCAAGGGGACACGGTGCATGTATGTATGTCATTTCCATTGGTGTCTGTTCCTGCTGTTTTACAGATGAACTCAAGGTGTTGATAGGAAATGAATCCACCGCTAAAGGAATGGCCAGGTCAGTGAGATACAATTTCCTAAAACAACAATAAAATACCAACAGATTATATGAGGCATTTGGGATGAAGTTCAGACTGCACAGTCACTAAAGATTTTCAGACTTCCAACTCATTAAAGATGTTCAGATTTCGTGTTAGAAATACCAATTCTGGATAGTAGATTTTTTTTTAAACCATTACTTCAGTGATTTAAGGAAATTAAACCCCCCCCCCCCTCGTTGAATTTGTTAATGCACCATCGTGCGCTGGAAAGCTTTTGTTGAAGCCCAAGCACAATGACTTTCTCAATAATCAATTTGAAATTTACTCTCTTGGTAGAATGTCGAGAGAATATATTTCCAAGTTGATTATTGAGAAAGCCATTGTAATTTGTTTATGGCAACTGAGGGTTCGTTGAGAGCATTTTTATTGTGGGCATGATTTTGAAGTTTATATGATGTACACTCGTGTAGAAACAGTGTGGTGACCTTTCATTCAGGTTGTATCGGCTGTTCCAGTGCGAGTCTCTCAACTGCTGTCTAGCTCTAGTCCTTCTGGAGGGCCTTCTGGACACGCTGTTTCCCTCCAGAAATATCAAAGGTACACTCAGAAAACTGCGAACTGAAATTTCACGTATGCATACCGATAACTAGGAAGGCAGACAATCTCGAACAATTATTAAAATTCATTTTGATATCATCATACAGTGTATATATATAATTCTAGTTGATTCACCTTACATTTATTTTTATGACATGAATATTTATGACATGAATATAAAGTTTATACATCACTTTATACCGGAGTTGTGCATGGCCTAATCAATGAACAGCTATATATATATGTAGTTACAATAACCTTCTCACTTGAAATTGTATTCTCTATATGTAGTAGCTATAGCTCTCCGTGGAAAGATTTTATTTAAAAACATGCAAACCACAAAGGTAACGAATAATGCACACATATTATATTTAAGCCGTTTCCTGTAAAAACCTTAGCCTTACACGATAGCTTGCTAAGTGTCTGTCACAAAAGACAAGTGGTGTATATTTCATCTTTTAAATAACACCAATGCGTCGAACATCTCAATGGTCTTCACATATGGTTTTATGCTTCTATATATTTTCACCTGGTGATTCAACTTTGGAAACTCTCATTCACTCAAAGCTCAGCAAAACAAAACACTTTTCATCTACTTGGACCCCAAGAGAACCTGCACCTATTACTTGCTATGTCCACGTTGTTAGATTCACAAATATATCATTTTTACCAGCTATCTATCAACAGGTCGTTTATCAACAGGTCGTCAATGCTTTGCTACTTTTTTCTCCCAATTGTTCTACATTGTTGTCAGAATGTGGGAACATGGTCGGCTGACATGCTTGCAAAATGATATTCCAAACGGACCATCCTACACATTTATAATATATACTTGTAATAGTCTTCCTGGAGCAGATACATGTAGCTGAATATGCATCGTTCCTGCCTGGAAGAGCTGCTATTATATAGACGATTATGCTTTTGCACCAGAAGAGTTTCCCCACGTGAACTTCTGGTATGCTGAAGGACACTCAAGTAAATGATAACAGCACCAAATATTATGACTCGCAGAAGTACTTCATGAAGATCATGCTCCACTGTTTCTGACAGTTTTCTGATTAAACGCTTCTCTTGATATGCACTTAAGGGGGTCCATTACCCCCCCCCCCCCCCCCCCCAAAAAACCCACAACTTCTCTCTGCTTCAGAATTTTTATTTGAAATCTTGTATGATGTGTACCTATACACAGACCTACCTTCTGGTGCTGTGCCAACTACCCAGCTACAACTGATCCGGACTTAGTGAACATTTAAGATTTCACGAGGACGGTCATATTTGGAGACTAGTTTACTTTGGGATTTCACAACTTACCACAGGGGAAATTACAAAGTATGAAACACAATATAACATTGAGTTTTTTTTTTAAATAGTGTGATCATGGACTTTTAAAAACTATTGCAATTTCTTGGTATTGTTTTTTTGTACCTGTTGACATCATACTTGCTTAAAATTAAAAACAGATAATGTCATCTTGTAGCTCTCATTGAGAGGAAACAGAATCTATATAATTTTGTCCGATTAACTCCAAATATGAAGCAGGGAGAACTGTCCTTGGCCAAAAAACAACTTTTTCGGGACAGGCATTTTAAGGACTAGTATAGTATTTCAATGGTTGAACTGACCATACCATTAAAAAAAAACACAAGTGGTATACATATACATACTAGAAAAATCAAGAATAGGGAGGGGAAGTTTGGTCTGCTGCTTCCTAGGGGGATGACCAGAATCACTGGTCCCTTGTCGGTCTCTGCGGCCATTGAAACTCACTATTATGTGAAGCGTCTTCTTCGCAAATCGGGAGTACTCAAGTTAGTATAAGTCCAGAATGGAGCATCCAAATCTTCTCCAATTTGGAAGGCAGCATCTTGCATGTACAGTCATCATATTTTGGGGGGGAAATTAAAAAAAGCAAAAAAAACCCAATTTTTGGGGGGGTAGTGGACCCCCTTAACTCAGGGTTAGGTGTAGGACTAGGATCAAGAGGAAAAGAGGTGGGCTAAACTTCTTTTTTTTAACCGTTCTAAAGTGACCTCCAAATTTAGATTCGCTGCATATGGGCGTGGTGTGTGGCCGACCCTTTTCCTTATCATTGTAGGTTATTCACTATACACGCAGCGCCATGGCTGTGTCCACAATACTATTCGAGGATATATTTGATGTCAAGGATATAGATCATGGCGGGAAGAAGTTCGAAAGAGGTTTGTATTCTTCATAGTGGTTTTGAGTAGGCAAGTAACTATCTTGTATGCAGTTTCTCGGTTGTTTTGCGAGAGCGAGAGTTTCAAAATGGACTTAATACTGGACGTGAACACCCAGCTGTATCCCGTGTCTCTTGGCAACAAGTTTCGTCTGCAGCTCACGACTAGTCTCAGGGAGGATGGGCTTCCTGACGATGCTGACTACTTAACTATGGGTAATATTTGCAATATTTTATATGGAAAATGTATATAACAGTCAGGAGCAGTTCCACAGGTTGGGCAATCGCTGGACCACTTTTGTGGAATTAATTTGGGGGTTGATTAGAACTATCGGTTAACAACGAAATTACAAAAACCTCATTTAACCAACTTGAAATTTACTCCCTCGATGTTTTGATTTGACCAGATGCTTTAGCCCTCATCGGGAATAATGAGATGCTAAGACTCGAGTGAGCTTGTTATATACCGATAGCTAGCTATTCACCACGTGCTACAAACCAGGGCTGTGTACAAACCAGGTCTGTGTACGGAAATTTTCCCATAGGTGTGGCAAACTTGGGGTATGAAAGAGTGGGGGGGAGGCCCTACCCAGTGTCATGTGGCCGTTAAATCTCAATTTTAAGGGGGGGGGGGGGGGGGGGGGGGGCTAAATACACCCCTGCAAACCACACCCAGGCACACTCATCCAGCATATGAACCAGATATGTCAAAATTAAAAATACATAATCGTAATAGTGATAATAAATAGTGATAATGATAGTTGCAAAATTAATAAGAAATAAGTATTCAATGATCTATCGGTTGACATAATAGCATTACAATAACGTCAATAATCAACTTGAAATTGTATTACTCTCGACATTTCCACTAGATGCTCTAGCCTTCTTCAAATTTCTGATGAAGACCAGAGCATCTAGTGGAAGCTTCGAGAGAGTTGATATTGGGGAAGGTTATTGTAAGAATTAAGTAACAAACATCAGCAAAAGAATGACACAAAACAATAATAATAAATAAATAATTAAAAAATTAAAAAGTCATGCTTTAGGTTAATTATATAAAATATTACTAGTTGTACTAGTACAACTAAAACATTAACAAAGAATGATAAATAACTGAACACAGAAAAATTATGGCCGTCATGGCTTCAAGTTCAAGCTGAAAGTGGCCACCCAGCAGCCAGGCAAGCACATTCCACAATCTCAACTGAACCACTAACACTGAAGGCAAGAAAGCACGACCACCATAATTTTTCTGTTTTCAGAAATAAAGATGTGTATTTATGATCCTTTGTTAATATTTTAGTTAGGCTTATATCAAGCATGTCTTTTATTTAATTAATTAATTATTTTTTATTATTATGTTTTGGTGTTATTTAATTTTTCCTTTAAATTTCTATTGTGTCTTTTTATTTATTTGATCTTTTATTTTTATTATTTTTTCCACATCCGGTTCACGGCTGGACATGTGTGCATGGGTTTAGTTTGGTATCACATGGTGCATAGCTAGCTACCGGTAGGGCTAGGGTACCATATAACAAGCTCACAGCATTTCATTATTCCTGATAAAGGCTAGTTGAAACATCGAGAGAGTAAATCTCAAGTGATTATTGAAAAGGTCATTGTAGTCATATTTATATATTATATATATTTTATATTTATATATATATTTATATATTTATATATACTTAGAAGGTAGTTTGCTGATGAAGGCTACAAATAGTGCTCAATGCTGTGTTAAAGCAGAGCTATTGAATAGTAGTACATGTAATAGAAAAGTACTGGGATGGCTAGTCCTACTATAGTTTCATGCGAATGCAATTATCAGGGACAATGAGTGAGCATATATGAGGTGGGGCAGGCAAGTGGGGTGATGCAAGTCCATGGATGGGCGTTATAATGAATGGTTGTTGATGAATGTGATAATTCAAATGCTCTTGAGGAGAAACTTGTTCTTGTGCCTACACTTTGAAAGGAATTCTGATCGCTTGTTGAATGATGTTTGGCTGTCGGAGTAGATGATGTGGAATGGTGGAATACGATGCTGCTCTGTCGATAATGGCCCATTTTATGTTGTGTCGGGTTTTTCTGTCTTTAATTAAGTTTCCATATGTATTTGGAGAGTTCTTTGGTGTTTCTCTTGGTTTCGTGGTTGAAGGAGAACTTGTGGTTTGTGTAGCGTGCCTTGAAAGTTGTATCCGTGAGCCCTATGTAGTGTTTTTCGTCATGGTCGGTGGAGACAGAGGCTTTATAAACTATAGATGTGGCGAGGCAGTGCCCATCCAGCGGGCAATCTTTCTTATCTCGGCAGCTGCATGACTTGCCTGGCTCTTGTTTTAGGTTGGTAGGTTTTTGAAGGCTGGAGAGCTTCTGCAGAATTTCTCAAAGTCGGTGGGGTGGGGGACTTCATTGAATTGTAATCTCAAAAAATGCACTGATGTGTTTCTCCAATAGCTCTAATGTGTGTGCAATCATTAGAAATTGGTACAGATAGTGATCCCATAATCTTTAGAGAATGGTACAGTATATATAGCTAATGGTTCTGTAGCATTGTAAAACCACACCTCTAAGCAATGTGACTAGGTTAGGTTACGTTCCAGTTTAGCTTCAATCATTCTTACTTAGTAACAGGTTGTGCCTGCATGGTGTGAAATGTGAGCAGCATGTGACCTCATGTATTGTGTGTGTGAATAGAGTCGGAGTCTTCGTTGGCTGATGCGTTTGAGTATGTGATGCACGGCAAGATCTACCGCATTGAAGATGAGAAGGATGGAAAGTTGTGAGTGCAAGCAAAATAATTCTCCTGTGTTTGGAATAATCTGTGCGGGATTATTTCGTGTCATAATTTCGTTATTATGTTGTTGAGCAAGAGGACCACGTGGAGTGGGCTTTAGTTGGTCCACTCCGACTGTGGGCAGATTTATCAGCCTATATATAAATCCATCAACTCCAAAGAGAAGTGAATAAAGCTATGTAGCTAGCACGAGATTATTAGTTCTTCGAAGCTAGGTCCTCTGTTTCACCATTGGTGTGTGCAAGAGTGAAAGTGACTACTTTCTTCTTTTTTCCCCGAACTATATAATTTATTTTTATTTGTCCTTTATTTTTATTTGTCCTACAAAAATTATACCACCTTATTCTTCTCTCTTTTATTCATTTTTTTGGTTGAGACTATGACAATTGATTAAGAGGCTACCAAAAACATTATTGCACGATGTCCACTTGTAAAGTAGTTGGTAAAGATCAAGCGACTATGTCTGACCTTGCTGATTTTACCACTCTATGGCCGTGATCGCAAGGTTTCCTATGCAGCTCCTCCCTAGATTTGCAGCAGAATTGGTTTGCGGCTGCTGCCTGATCACCATCAAGCTATACTAACAGAAAGTTGCACTAGACTCTAACCTGCAGGCTCCACTGTGGCCCAGTGTGAACAGCAATAGGCAAATTACAAACTTTATAGAACTTCATGTAGTATGCTAGACATCTGTACAAGAACTCGTATCTAGCCGGCTACCAGGACAATAACTCCTCGTATCTAGCCATCTACCAGGACAAAAACTCCTCGTATCTAGCCATCTACCAGGACAAAAACTCCTCGTATCTACCCGGCTACCAAGACAATAACTCCTCGTATCTAGCCATCTATCAGGACAATAACTCCTCGTATCTAGCCATCTACCAGGACAATAACTCCTCGTATCTAGCAGACTACCAGGACAATAACTCCTCGTATCTAGCCATCTACCAGGACAATAACTCCTCGTATCTAGCAGACTACCAGGACAATAACTCCTCGTATCTAGCCGGCTACCAGGACAATAACTCCTTGTATCTAGCCATCTACCAGGACAATAACTCCTTGTATCTAGCCATCTACCAGGACAATAACTCCCGGCTACCAGGACAATAACTCCTCATATCTAGCCATCTACCAGGACAATAACTCCTCGTATCTAGCCATCTACCAGGACAATAACTCCTCGTATCTAGCCGGCTACCAGGACAATAACTCCTCGTATCTAGCAATCTACCAGGACAATAAATCCTCGTATCTAGCCATCTACCAGGACAATAACTCCTCGTATCTAGCAGACTACCAGGACAATAACTCCTCGTATCTAGCAGACTACCAGGACAATAACTCCTCGTATCTAGCCATCTACCAGGACAATAACTCCTCGTATCTAGCAGACTACCAGGACAATAACTCCTCGTATCTAGCCGGCTACCAGGACAATAACTCCTTGTATCTAGCCATCTACCAGGACAATAACTCCTTGTATCTAGCCATCTACCAGGACAATAACTCCCGGCTACCAGGACAATAACTCCTCGTATCTAGCCATCTACCAGGACAATAACTCCTCGTATCTAGCCATCTACCAGGACAATAACTCCTCGTATCTAGCCGGCTACCAGGACAATAACTCCTCGTATCTAGCAGACTACCAGGACAATAACTTCTCGTATCTAGCCATCTACCAGGACAATAACTCCTTGTATCTAGCCATCTACCAGGACAATAACTCCTCGTATCTAGCCATCTACCAGGACAATAACTCCTCGTATCTAGATGGCTACCAGGACAATAACTCCTCGTATCTAGCCGGCTACCAGGACAATAACTCCTTGTATCTAGCCATCTACCAGGACAATAACCTCGTATCTAGCTGGCTACCAGGACAATAACTCCTCATATCTAGCAGACTACCAAGACAATAACTCCTTGTATCTAGCCATCTACCAGGACAATAACTCCTCGTATCTAGCCATCTACCAGGACAATAACTCCTCGTATCTAGCTGGCTACCAGGACAATAACTCCTCATATCTAGCAGACTACCAAGACAATAACTCCCTTGTATCTAGCCATCTACCAGGACAATAACTCCTCGTATCTAGCCATCTACCAGGACAATAACTCCTCTATCTAGCCATCTACCAGGACAATAACTCCTCGTATCTAGCCATCTACCAGGACACTCCTCGTATCTAGCCATCTACCAGGACAATAACTCCTTGTATCTGGCCGGCTACCAGGACAATAACTCCTCGTATACCCGGCTACCAGGACAATAACTCCTCGTATCTAGCCGGCTACCAGGACAATAACTCCTCGTATCTAGCCAGCTACCAGGACAATAACTCCTCGTATCTAGCCAGCTACCAGGACAATAACTCCTCGTATCTAGCCAGCTACCAGGACACTTTTGAACTGTATGCCTTGTGTGTGATTTTTTATTTTTTAATTTTTTATTTTGTTTATTTATTTATTAAAAAAAAAAAAATTTAACAATGATTGTGCCAAAAGTTGGCATGACCACTGACACTTGCAGCTCTAGCTTCATAGTAGAACTTCAGTTATTTGGAAGGCTTGGACAGGGTTATTGAAGCTGTTTTCATGTTAGTAAAAACCTATTTACTCACTGAAAGTAGCCCACTCTGGGTTAATATTCATTAGTTATCCACCCAGCATCTACTAGTACCCTGTGAGTAAGTAGTCCACTCTGGGTTAATATGCATTAGTTATCCACCCAGCATCTACTAGTATGCTATGAGTAAAGTCTGAGAAGCTGTTCTGGGACATTTATTTATCTAGGCCTGTTGTGATCCAGTAGACTATTTAGTGAAACAAAAAGCTAGAAGTTATTCTTGAGAGATCTCTTTGGTGTATCTAGCTCTTGTGCTAGACATCCATACTAGAACAAGAATAAACTGAGCGCACAGAACTTGAGATTAGCTCCTTTGGTAAGTTTTCATCTGTGGTTGCCAATAGCAGCTGCTAAGACTAACCTCCACAGCAGTATGATGCACATACAATAAGCCTTGTGGATAATCCTCTGCTGAGGTTTCCTTGAAAATGTCTAAAGACACCCTGTACCTACATGGCTGGTGTGTGGTGTATAAAACATCTATGAGAACATTCCATGGTTTTGATGAACTCAAAAGTTTGCAAGACATCACCCACAAACTGTCAATTACCTACAATCTGTCTTATTATTATAATATTTTTTATAAAGGCATTTATATTGCACTTTCACGGACACTTTGGCTGACGTTATTCCCTCAGCATTGAGCAAAAGCAAGCGCTTGTTCCAAGTGTGCCTTTTGTTTTGTAAAATCTGATGCCGCCAGGCAAGGCTGATGCTGTGCCGAATGTTCTGTGGCATATGTTCCTAAACCAAACCCTACAGCTGTTACGAATGTTCTGTGGCATATGTTCCTAAACCAAACCCTGCAGCTGTTACGAATGTTCTGTGGCATATGTTCCTAAACCAAACCCTGCAGCTGTGCCGAATGTTCTGTGATATATGTTCCTAAACCAAACCCTGCAGCTGCTACGAATGATCTGTGGCATATGTTCCTAAACCAAACCCTGCAGCTGTTACGAATGATCTGTGGCATATGTTCCTAAACCAAACCCTGCAGCTGTGCCGAATGTTCTGTGGCATATGTTCCTAAACCAAACCCTGCAGCTGTTACGAATGATCTGTGGCATATGTTCCTAAACCAAACCCTGCAGCTGTTACGAATGTTCTGTGATATATGTTCCTAAACCAAACCCTGCCGTTGTTACGAATGATCTGTGGCATATGTTCCTAAACCAAACCCTGCAGCTGTGCCGAATGTTCTGTGATATATGTTCCTAAACCAAACCCTGCAGCTGTTACGAATGTTCTGTGATATATGTTCCTAAACCAAACCCTGCAGCTGCTACGAATGATCTGTGGCATATGTTCCTAAACCAAACCCTGCAGCTGTGCCGAATGTTCTGTGGCATATGTTCCTAAACCAAACCCTGCAGCTGTTACGAATGATCTGTGGCATATGTTCCTAAACCAAACCCTGCAGCTGTTACGAATGTTCTGTGATATATGTTCCTAAACCAAACCCTGCAGCTGCTACGAATGATCTGTGGCATATGTTCCTAAACCAAACCCTGCCGTTGTTACGAATGATCTGTGGCATATGTTCCTAAACCAAACCCTGCAGCTGTTACGAATGTTCTGTGATATATGTTCCTAAACCAAACCCTGCAGCTGCTACGAATGATCTGTGGCATATGTTCCTAAACCAAACCCTGCAGCTGTTACGAATGATCTGTGGCATATGTTCCTAAACCAAACCCTGCAGCTGTTACGAATGTTCTGTGATATATGTTCCTAAACCAAACCCTGCAGCTGCTACGAATGATCTGTGGCATGTATGTTCCTAAACCAAACCCTGCAGCTGTTACGAATGTTCTGTGGCATACGTTCCTAAACCAAACCCTGCATCTGTTACAAATGTTCTGTGATATATGTTCCTTAAACCAAACCCTGCAGCTGTGCCGAATGTTCTGTGGCATATGTTCCTAAACCAAACCCTGCAACTGTGCCGAATGTTCTGTGGCATATGTTCCTAAACCAAACCCTGCAGCTGTTACGAATGATCTGTGGCATATGTTCCTAAACCAAACCCTGCAGCTGTTACGAATGTTCTGTGATATATGTTCCTAAACCAAACCCTGCAGCTGCTACGAATGATCTGTGGCATATGTTCCTAAACCAAACCCTGCAGCTGTTACGAATGTTCTGTGGCATACGTTCCTAAACCAAACCCTGCATCTGTTACAAATGTTCTGTGATATATGTTCCTTAAACCAAACCCTGCAGCTGTTACGAATGATCTGTGGCATATGTTCCTAAACCAAACCCTGCAGCTGTTACGAATGTTCTGTGATATATGTTCCTAAACCAAACCCTGCAGCTGCTACGAATGATCTGTGGCATATGTTCCTAAACCAAACCCTGCAGCCTACGAATGTTCTGTGATATATGTTCCTAAACCAAACCCTGCAGCTGTTACGAATGATCTGTGGCATATGTTCCTAAACCAAACCCTGCAGCTGTGCCGAATGTTCTGTGGCATATGTTCCTAAACCAAACCCTGCAGCTGTGCCGAATGTTCTGTGGCATATGTTCCAAACCAAACCCTGCAGCTGTTAGAATGATCTGTGGCATATGTTCCTAAACCAAACACACTGCACAGCTGTTACGAATGTTCTGTGGCATATGTTCCTAAACCAAACACTGCAGCTGTGAATAATGTTCTGTGGCTTATGTTGAGGACGTAAAAGTTCCCATCCACTACACCACCTTTTTTTAAATTTATTAATAAAAAAATTTAAAAAAATACCCTATTTTTAAAAACAATATAACAACAAAACAATAACAACAAAACAACAATTTATTTTATTTTATATTGTTGTTGTTGTTGGTGCCCTCACCTCTCTGTGTGCTCCCTTCTAATCAAATCAAATCCTTGGGAGAACACCTGCTTTGGCTGGTATATACAGTACAGGAGAGTAGTTTAATGTGGTTTTTATAGGACATCGGTCCTTCCTTCCAGTATATAATTGCATGTATGATTTGTTGCAGAGCTGCCTATGTGTCGTATGGAGGATTGCTGATGAAGCTCTATGGAGATGCTAATAACTTGCATGGATTTCAAGTGGAAAAGAATATTTATCTATTGATGAAAAAGATAGCATTTTAAGGTTCTCTCTCATTTTTCTTTGGTAGAATATCTTTCATTCATCATACTAATGTTTGCTGCCCTTTCTCACAATGACATTCATTTATTATAATAATATTGTCTCAGACTTGACCATAACGTGATCTGACCTTGAAGGTGGAAGGGAATGAAACAAGCTCTCATATTATGAGGTTTTACTAAATGAAATCCAGTGTTTAGTGAGCATTGGATTCACAGAAGCTTGATTTCTAACACTGATGATTAACTGGAGTAGGTGTCCAACCCTGCCCAGCTGCCTTGAACGCTGATGATTAACTGGAGTAAGTGTCCATAACTATATAGGCTCTGGCAAATTATTCCGCAAAATACAATCTGGAGTGGTATCAAAGGGCACTACAAATGCTAAGAGCCGTAAGAGGACAGTTCTAACCTCTAGTACACTGTGTTATCACTCATCAGTCATCAGGTAGCTAAAGCTGCATTAGCAAGTACAGTGCTATACGTATACAGCCTACAGGTCTATAGAGACGAGACCTTTTGGTACATTTTTGTTGTCTAAAGATGGTCATCACTGACAGGCCAATATGATATATTTTGCATTCAAACATACCCAGCTGACAAACTACATCTATTCAAGCCCAACCCATGACCACACCCCTAAACATGCCCACAATAATCATCGATAAAGGTATAAGAGGACCTTTGAAAAGCTTCACACAGGAAGAAAACCCTTATGATAACAAAATGTTTTGCATGATATAAGATATGCTTGAACACCTGCAGAACAAGTTTGGGTTTTTAACTCCCATTAGTTTGTAAATTTCAGCTTAAAGCGTTCCAACATATAATTGTGGCAAAATTTACCTCATTAATCGTCATTATCAAAAACTACAGGCATTAAGCATTAAATGCTTATAACTTGGTAGGGAGGTAGGGAACATGTATCCCGATATTCTGCAAAATTTGATCAGCAGCAGAGAGGGTATTTTCACTTCTCCAAAGTTCATTCGGAAAACAGCAAGAACAGTCATTAGAATACTACATTCAACTATCTGTAATGATGCAGTAGTACAATTATAGAAATGATCATTAGTGTTTATAATTATTACAACAAAGTTGAGAATAATTTAGGAATAATGGGCTACCTTTAAAAGAATAATAGGCTTGTTGATATGAAGAACCGGAAAGAGGCATGAGAAAGAGTAATGAATAGTGTAGTAAGTTGTTTCAGTGAAAAGGTTATGATAAGGAAGCAGGAGATAATAGAGAAAATTAAGGAGGAGTATCGGGACGAGAGAGATGGTGGTGGGTTAGTAGATACCAATGCCACCAACACTGTTCATATATTGACAAGGGAGGTGATAAAGAAGTTGGAACATAGAGAGAGTGGTGATGTGTGGATCAATATGAAACTTATGGAAAATCTTCAAATGGGTGATGTGCTGGTTAATGTCTTGTTGAGGGTGGAAGAACTAGAAAAGCAGGTAGAGCATAAACAGAGAAGAATTGAAGTCTTAGGGAGGAAGTTAGAGCAGGTGATGGCGGAAGAAGGAGGGAACAGGAAGCAGGCCAAGGGGGTGGTAGAGGAAGTGGGTAAGAAAGATAAAGCTGAGAAGGTGGTAAAGGAAACAGGACAAGTAAAGCTGGTGAAGGACGGAGAAGGATGGAGGAATATAGATCAGGATATTAAGAAGAGGGACGAAGAAAATTTTCACGAGGTCTTGAACAAACTGGTGGGGAGGCCATTTATCATGAGAAAGACAGGAAGATACAAGAGGAGGAAAGAGAGTCTAGGGGTAAATGGAGTGTATATGGCGCAAGGGATGTATCAGCATCGGCATATGAAGAATCGCCAGCAAGCGAAACAACAGGAGAAGGCACGCAGGGAAAGAAGTCTGATTGCAAAAGTGTGGTGGAGCGAGGGGGGAGAGTGGATGGAGGCCAGGAGGAAAAATCAAGGGGAACGTATCTACTGCGATCTGGTACATGTGGGTTGTCAGGGGGAGAATCGCTGGTGGACAACAACACAGAGAGGGATCGAGAGAGGCAAGAACCGTCAGGTGGGGGAGCACCGGGAGGGGATTCATACAGGGAAGGAGCACCTGCTGGCCAAAGCAATGAGCATGAACAAACCCAAGCTGTGAGAGCAAAGAGTATGTTGAGGAGGGTGGGGGTTGGGAGAGGGACCAAAGATAGGGAAACTGGGCGGTTGAGAGTGGCATTTGTTAATTGTAGAGGATGGTGGTCAAGGGAGGTGGATTTGAAGGTAGTGTTGGGAACGAAGAAGTTTGATGTGCTGGGATTAGCGGAGACATTTTTGCAGAAGGAGGATGAGGTGAGTGTGGCAGGATATGAGTGGTATGGCAGGAATAGAGAGGGTGGCAGGCGGGCGAGTGGAGGTGTGGGAGTTCTGGTGCATGAGAGTTTGGAATCTAGGGTGAGGAAGTCAAGAGAAGGTTTACTGTGGGTGGAGTTAAGCGGAGCAGGGAGAAGAAAAACCATAGTAGGGGTAGTGTATGTGAACCCAGAAGGAGTGAGAGTGAGTGAGACGGAGGTATTGTTTGAGGTATTGCAGGAGGATGTGGTGAAGTATGAAGAGAAAGGGTTCGATGTTGTTATGATGGGGGACTTCAATGCAAAGATTGGATTAGGAGTGGAGGACAACCCAAACAGTAATGGAAGGCGATTGTTGGAGTTGGTTAGGGTTGGAGGTCTGGTTGTGGGGAACGAGTTGCAGTGCTGTGAGGGCAGGTGGACGTGGGAATGTGGGGAGAGAAAGTCGGTCATAGACTATATGTTGTTTAGTGAGGACATGGATGTAGCTAGGGTGGTAGTTGAGGACTCAGGCAAGCTGGATGTGGGGTCGGACCATAACATTATTTGGGGAGAAATTACGTGGGGTAGGAGAGAGGTACAAGTGAGAAGAGAGCGACATAAATGGAGAGTTGACAATAGGCTAGACTGGATGGAGTATCAGGAGGCAGTGGAGGAAATGTTCATGGGGTGGGAAGAGGAGGTGAGAGAGCTTGAGCAAGAGTTGGGAGGAAACATAGTTGAAGAGGTGTGGGGTAGGTGGAAGGAGAAAGTTTTGGCTGCAGCGGAGAAAGGAATTGGAAGGAAGAAGATTACAGACAGGTCAGAGGGATGGTGGTCAGGGGATGTGGAGTGGTTGATTGGTGTCAGGAAGGAGAAATGTAAGAGGCTAAGGGAAGCCAGAAAGAGAGGGGAGAGAGAGGCTACATTAAGACAACTATGGGATGACTATAGAGAAGCAAGAAAGGAAGTGAAAAAGACTATTAGGATAGAGAAGAAGGAATTGAGGAAGAGAACTATAAAGAAGATTAGAGAGCAGGGTGGGACTAGTTGTAAGCTGTTTTGGAATGATTTAAAAGGAAGGAGAGAAGGATAAAAGGAGTGAGAGATGAAGAGGGAAGGATGGTAGAGGAGGAAGTCGAGGTGTTGGAGGTGATGGCAAAACACTGGGAAGAGCTGGGGAGGAAAAAAGAGGATGCCACAGTACAAGAAGTAGAGATGGGAGAAGTGGGTGGGCATGAGCTGGGTATGTGTGAAGAAGTAAGCTGGGAAGAAGTAGTAGAGGTATTAAAGTGTTTGAAGAGAGGAAAGGCACCAGGCCCTGATGGAATGTTGAATGAGATGCTGATGTATGGAGGTAGAAGGTTGGTGGAAGTGATGGTGCAGGTGATGAATGTGGTGATGAGGATTGAGTGCTGCCCAGTGGACTGGAAGAGGAGTTTACTAGTACCTCTCCACAAGGATGGTGACGAGGATGAAGTAGGGAATTATAGGGGAATTTCATTGTGTTGTAATGTGGTGAAGGTGTTTGCGAGAGTGTTGGCAAGGAGGTTGGGAGTGTTCGCTGAGGATAAGATTTTGACGGAAGCACAAGGAGGATTTAGGAGACAGAGGAGATGTTCAGACCAGTGGTTGGTGTTAAGAGGAGTTTGTGAAGTGAGGAAGAGCGAGAAAAAAGCTTCATATCTGGCTTTCCTGGATATAAGTAAGGCATATGACAGTGTGTGGAGGGAGGGACTGTGGCAGAAGTTGAGGCAGTATGGAGTAGAAGAGAAGCTTGTGAGGACATGTGTAGGATTGTATAGTGGGGTGGAGACGACGGTGGTATTGAATGGAAGGAGGTCAAGGTGGTTCACTGTGGAGAATGGACTTAGGCAGGGATGTCCTTTGTCTCCACTTCTTTTCAATATATATCTGATGGGAATGGCAGAAGAATTGGAGAGAGCTGAGCTAGGAGTCAAAGTGGAAGGCTGCTGGTGTGGGGCACTCATGTATGCAGATGATGTTGTTCTTCTGGCTGACTCAGGGGTGGAACTGCAAGCTATGTTGGATGTGGTACAGGCGTATGTGTTAAGGTGGAAGATGAAATTTATTTAATAGCAAGAAGAGTAAGGTCATGGTAGTAGGGAAGAAGGAATCAGAAGTGCATTGGAGGATTGGTGAGGAGATATTGGAAGAGGTCAAAGAATTCAAGTACTTAGGAATATGGTTTGATAGGAAGCTAAGGGGTAATGTTCAGTTAGAGAAGATGGCAAAGAAGGCAGAAGAGTGGGTTGGAAAGGTAATATGGATGAGTAGAGTGAATGGGCAGGTGGAAGTAGACAGAGGAAGAATGGTGTGGGAGCTTCTAGCGAGACCCAGTATGGAGCATGCAGCCGAAGTGTGGTGGACAGGAGGACGGAATGCTCGCAAGAAGTTGGAGTCAGCACAGATGAGAGTGGGTAGGAGACTGTTGGGGGCAAGTGATACAGTAGCAGGAGTGGCAATACGGGGAGATATGGGGTGGAGGAAGCTAGAGGAGAGGAGGGAAGAGATGAAGGTTTTGTTTGCAAGATATTAGAGGTGTTGGAACAGAGCAGATTGGTTAAAGTTGTTGTAAATAAACTACGAGAGGATGGAGGAATTGGATGGTGGGAAGAATATGAGATCTTGAGGAGAAAGTACAAGATAAACAACAAGGTTGGATCAGTATGCAAGTGGAAGGGGAAAGTGAAGGTGAGAAATGAGAAGGACTGGGAGGAGGAAGTAGACGGGAAAAGTACGCTGAATTATTATATATCGGCAAAGAATGGTGCAGGGGTGGAGAGGTATGTGAAGTCCATGCATGGTCAGGAAGGTGTGCGGCTGCAATTTAGACTGAGGACTGCATCAGCTGGGTTGTTAGAGGATAAGAAGAGATGTGGGATAGTTAGGGATGAGAGGTGTATAATGTGTGATAGTGGAGCAGGGGAGGATGTGGAACATTTCTTGGTGACATGCAGGGAATTTGAGAGGGATCGGCTGGTTCTGATAGATGAGGTACGCAGAATTGCAGGGGCAAGACAGTGGCTGGATGAATTAAGAAGAGTGAGTAAGGATGGAAAGGTGGCATTGCTTTTGGGGAAAGATGTGGAGGGAGTAAGTGATGCAGTGATGGAGGAGGTGGGTGAGTTTGTTATGTATTGGGTAGGGAAGTGGTGGCAGAGGAGAAAGGAATTGTTGTATGGTCAGCTGAGGAATGATCTTTGGTCCACTCCTGTCCCCCCCTTCCGGAGCAGCGGGACACTCGTAACTTAATATTGTGGATAATTTTATTCTGTTGACTTCTTTTTAAAGTATAGATTGTTATTAGGTTAGTTACTAAATAGTTTCACACTGTGCTGTATTATATATGTGATGGCCTTAACAGGCTCAGCAATAGCAACATTAAATCATAGGCTCAATACCTGAGAATAAAAGAATAGAATAATAGGTGACCTTTTGGGCCAGAGCCTATCCATAACTGCCAAGCTGAATGGATGATTAACTGGAGTAGGTGTCCAACACTGCCCAGCTGACTTGAACTCCGATGATTAACTGGAGTAAGTGTCCATAACTGCCCAGCTGAATGGATGATTAACTGGAGTAGGTGTCCAACACTGCCCAGCTGACTTGAACTCCGATGATTAACTGGAGTAAGTGTCCATAACTGCCCAGCTGAATGGATGATTAACTGGAGTAGGTGTCCAACACTGTCACAGCTGACTTTAACGCTGATGATTAACAGGAGTAAGTGTCCAACACTGCCCAGCTGACTTTAACGCTGATGATTAACTGGAGTAAGTGTCCAACACTGTCACAGCTGACTTTAACGCTGATGATTAACTAGACCAACACTGCCACGGCCTCTATTTTTCTCCAATTGGGATGTTTTTGAGCGTTTTGAGGAAAAACTGTCTGAAATTGCTCATTCTTTTCAAAATGGGAACATTAGCTTCCTTTTCAACATGATGGAACTATTTGTACTCTTTAAAAGACAGAAAACGTCTTTTGGTGAGAAATCTCCCCTTTTTAACCGAATGAAGTTCTACTTTGCTTCTTTCGGTTAAAAAGGGGAGATTTCTCCGTTTTCTGTCTTTTAAATTGTAGACACTTCCATAATTATAAAAACGAAGTACTAATATTTTCAATTGCACGCCTGGTGTACAGATACCAGACCAAATGGCCTTTAGGCACGCCTGGTGTACAGATACCAAACTTTACATGGCTTTTAGGCACGCCTGGTGTACAGATACCTATACAATCAGACCAAACTTTACATGGCACGCCTGGTGTACAGATACCTATACAATCAGACCAAACTTTACATGGCCTTTAGGCACGCCTGGTGTACAGATCTCCTATACAATCAGACCAAACTTTACATGGCCTTTAGGCACGCCTGGTGTACAGATACCTATACAATCAGACCAAACTTTACATGGCCTTTAGGCACGCCTGGTGTACAGATCTCCTATACAATCAGACCAAACTTTACATGGCCTTTAGGCACGCCTGGTGTACACATACCTATACAATCAGACCAAACTTTACATGGCACGCCTGGTGTACAGATACCTATACAATCAGACCAAACTTTACATGGCCTTTAGGAACGCCTGGTGTACACATACCTTAGCTATACAGTCAGACCAAACTTTACATGGCCTTTAGGGTTTTTTTAAGCAACAACAAAAAGAATCCTTGGTTCCCACAGTTGACAATAACATTACTGATGCATCTAGTCGAAATATCAAGAGATTATTGAAAAGGCTTTTGCTTTTTTTTTAATGAAAAAGTAGCTGATTAGACAAGTGCTATAATGATAAGGTGTATAAGTCACCTGTGACCTGTGTTTGCCAAAGTGCCAATGGTCTACAGCTCCAGGAGAATTGATGGCAACTGGCATGAAAGAGTGCTTGGATTCTAGCAAGGTCACATCCACACTGCCACTGATATGTAGATCACCAGGAAAGAACAAAGAGACATGTACCTATGACATATCTCTCACTTCAGCTGAGATATTGTTTATTGCAGCGTACAAGAAGTGCTGGTTTAAATGAAGTGTGTGAAAACAAACATTATTATTGAAATAAAGTGAATACATACACAGCAGTAATGAATCATGACCCCAGAACACAAGGAGCCCTGGTCCTAGAAAGTGCCTAGAGAAGGGGCTTGGCAAGGGCTTGTGAGACAATAAACAAATAATGAAACTAGTGTACCAGCAGAGCACACCAATTTATAGAACGTCGAGAGACCATAACTACAAGTTGATTGTTAAGTAGTATTATCCCCCGACAAGTTCCGAGAAAGAGGTTGACTGTAGCTGCAGAGAAAGAGGTTGACTGTAGCTGCAGAGAAAGAGGTTGACTGTAGCTGCAGAGAATGAATTGTGATGTTAGAAAATAGACTTCAAAATAGTGATGGGCTTTTTCTTAGAAAGCATTTCGAGGCAATTCAAATTCCCGCCATGTGATTTTGTGTGCGTTTTTTATTACTAGTTTCATGAGCCAGTCCCTTCCCTTCGGTCTTAGGCCTTGACCTGCAACTCAAATTTACACACCTTTTAGCACATACGACACTACACACACACACCAAAAAAAAATGTAATAGCTAGAATGTGGTTCCCTAGTTACCATCATTTCTCCCCATAGCCAAGGTATGCAAACGCAGCCCGAGGTCAATACCGATGTTGATGACCTTTACCAAACGAAGGAAGTATTAATTTTTGGTGCCGTGATAATCATGAATGCAGAAGATACTTCTTGCCAAAATAGTGAACGCAATCGACTGATTAGTGGCGCGTCGAGAAGGGAGTCAAGAAAGCGTAAAAGAAGATTCGTGTTCCTTGCCTTGGCCATCTCAGCGAGTGTTCTGTTTCTGCTGGGACTGTTGCTGGGCCTGGTTCTAGGAATAACTGCTGTGCTACACAGACTCCCTCGTGATCCATACGACCGTGCTATAGTGCTGCTGGAACGGAATCCACTCATTGATGGGTAAACCTTTAAGTTATATATCAATAGCCAATTGTTGTAGCCTTTTTTGTTTATTAGCGTATTGTTTATTTTCCTCTATTTTTCTCATTGTAACGTTTTTCTCATTTATAATAATTTATTGCTCACTGACTCCTGAACCATGCAGCATTCCCACCTGCATCAGGTAGTGCATCAGGTAGGCACAGCCTATTTATTATTATTATAACCTCCTAGAGGATCCTGGTTGAACCAGGTAACTTCTTTTTATATATTTTTAATGGTTGACCTTCTCTGATGCTATTCAGCCTACAGCCATTTGCAGACCAAGTATAGCACTGCTTGTCATCATGTGATTTATGTCCGTTCCATATTCTGCTTGTTTTGGTCTGTTATGATTATGATTACAAATCTTGATTATAAATCTTAACCACTACCTGGATTACCCTTTCCCCCCAAAAAATTGCGGTACTCTGGATCCCTCACTTTTTTCAAACCAGCCTCTAAAAATGGATTACTCATTATCTTATGTAATGTAATGCTCAATTTAGCGGCTTTTTTACAGTTTAGAGAGAGAGAAGGAGTTTAGCTTACCTTGACCAGAAGCTAAAGGTTTACGAGATAAGACACAGCAGACTAGCTAAAATGTGTCTACACACCACGCACATGCATGCACACGACACTCGCTCGCACACACCAGACACAACCATCACACACACATAGACACACACACACACGCAGCCAGCCAAACACATGTTTTTCTTGGTCACTGCGGCCCAACAGAACCAAGTGAAAGAGACACACATCAACTTGAAATAAACTTAAGAGCAACTGCGCATTATTCTGCACTTTGGTGCTGCTAGGAAATCTGGCTAACAATGGGGTGAGAGTTTGAGGTGTTAAGTGTCACGGGTTGAATCTTCAAGATGTCTGTGGTGAGAATCGAGAGCCTATTCCTCTACTAATTTGTGCAGAAAACTGGTGCTATAGCAAGCTGCATTTAGTAGCACGTGTTAGGTTTTGTTCCCTTAGTGTTGGGAGGATGTGCACACCTCAATGGAATATAGTGCAGATGTTATATTGAGCCAGTAGTGATCAACTAACTGCACAGATGCTAAAACTGTACCCGAGTTTCATTCAGTTATAATTATGACATACAAAAAATCTCTAATCTTGCTCGTTCAGTCAAGAATTACGTCTAGAACCATTCCTGCCTCTTCAATTAAGTATTGCACAAGAGAATTGAAGTTGTGACTGTATAATTGTCATCTCTAACTGTTATCAGGCACAATGACTTGCCCGAGCAGTTGAGGTTGCACTTTAGAAACCAGCTGCAGCATATCGACCTCAGTCAGAACTCCTCGGGGATGTTTGAAAGTGCATGGGACACGGATATTCCTCGGCTCCGAGCAGGAAAAGTGGGAGCTCAGGTATGGAAGTGTTTCATGATGACGGTCAGTCAACTTTCCAATATTTGGTTTTGGTGTGTGTGTATTTTATACAATGCTCTGCTAATTGAGCTCTGATATGCATGGAAGTAGGAATTCTCTGGTTGCCTATTGACCAGCCAGTGCCTCTGCTGTAGCTGTTGTTCTTGACAACAATGACCGGAAGAAACCTACATAGTGCGTGTTAGAAAGGACCTTGCCATTTACAATAACTGTGAAGTATGTACTTGGGTTGTCCATGAGGTTCACCTTTCATCTCAAAGAGTCGGGTAGATATGGTGAGTGCTTGCTACTTGTAGTGTGTACTAGCACCTTGATGCTGGCCTCGCTGATGACTGACATGGGTGCTTGCACAGGTACCCTGCCTAATCCTAGACCACTGGGAAGAGCATAGTGGGTGCTTGCACAGGTACCCTGCCTAATCCCAGACCACTGGGAAGAGCATAGTGGGCAAGTACCCTGCCTAATCCTAGACCACTGGGAAGAGCATAGTGGGTGCTTGCACAGGTACCCTGCCTAATCCCAGACCACTGGGAAGAGCATAGTGGGCAAGTACCCTGCCTAATCCTAGACCACTGGGAAGAGCATAGTGGGTGCTTGCACAGGTACCCTGCCTAATCCTAGACCACTGGGAAGAGCATAGTGGGCAAGTACCCTGCCTAATCCTAGACCACTGGGAAGAGCATAGTGGGTGCTTGCACAGGTACCCTGCCTAATCCTAGACCACTGGGAAGAGCATAGTGGGCAAGTACCCTGCCTAATCCTAGACTACTGGGAAGAGCATAGTGGGTGCTTGAAAAGGGGCTTCCTGCACACTGTGTGATATGCATTCTTGCAGGCAGGTAAGTTTTGCGGACGTGTGCTTCGTGGGTTTCTAGATGTGTGATGTATGGTCGGCAATGCATACCAATTCAACCTCTGCATGCACTCACACGAGTATTTTTCTTGTCCATTCGTCCTCGTCCCAATGGGTTTGGTTGACCCAGTCTAAGGCTGGCCTTAATGACATTCATTTGTAACCGGGAATGTCGATGGAGAATTGAATTTGGTGGCCAAAGGCCATATAAGATGACTTCTAATAGGAGTAGTACACGCCCACTTTCCCCTGGCAATTTGTGTTTGCTCAAGTGTGAAGTGGAGACCAACTCTGATGCCCTTGTGTCCTAGGATGGTCTGAATGGTGGCCCTTCCGACAACTACCTTTGATCTCGGTGTGACAGGTAGACCTAGCCACACCCACTTTCCCACCACCGCGCCAAGTTTGAAATACCATCAGTAATCCAAAGGAAGTGTCATGAAATATTTTAACCCTCAACATTTCCATCTCGGCAGCCACTGATGAGTTGACGAGAGTATTTTGTTGTTGCTTTGCCCGTGCTAGTTTTGGTCTGCCTACGTGGGCTGCGACTCCCAATACATGGACGCCACACGGATATTCATAGACCAGATGGACGTCATCAAGCTGATGGTGAGGAACTATTCCTCTACCTTCATGTTTGCCACCAGTGTGGCGGACATTGAAGAAGCTTTCGACAAAGGCCGGATAGCTTCTCTAATCGGTGTGGAGGGAGGCCATGCTATCGACTCGAGCCTTGCCACTCTGAGACAGATCTACGAGCTCGGTGGAAGATATATGACACTGACGCACTCGTGTGACACTCCATGGTAGGTTGCTGTCTTATGTCACTCGCCATGTGATACAATGTAACACAGTGTTAGTTGCTACTCATGTCAACGTAACTTACACAATGCTTTAGCCTATGTATGCAATTTTCTTAAATGCAATGTCACTATTGGGCAGTGCAGTATACATATGTAACTATTGTGTAATGCAGTGTAACTATGCATAACCATGACTACATCTTTCAGTGTGTGGAGTATGTTTATCCAACATGTGTTATGTTTTCAGTGTATGCATTAAAGGTGCCTATCATGTAAGCACATACAGTACCTGTACACATATATTCCATTATACTACATGCAACTGCTGCAGTTACTCACAATGTACATAGTCTGACCACACTCTCTTGTTGAATGTAAGTCTTGATCATATAGAAACGATGTGCTTTATTCATAAAATTGTGATTCATGGCCACAAAGGTCTGGGAGGAAGAGACAACAGGACAGTTTCTCTCAGACTGAATTCTGAGATGATCACCTTTGGAACGTTTCGAAGGAGAGGCTTGGGTTTAGAACAGGTGGTTCTATGGCAATGATTGCTCAATCTGTCGGAATCCTTCGATCTATAGCCACAAGAAATATGTGTTAGCAGCTTGTACAGGTGACTTACCCACTGCTGCTGACAAGTTGACTAGCACATGTGTACTCAACTATTAGCTTGCTGGCCATCCAACTGCTGCTGACAAGTTGACTAGCACATGTGTAGTTAACTATTAGCTTGCTGGCCACCCAACTGTTGCTGACAAGTTGACTAGCACATGTGTACTTACTATTAGATTGCTGGCCATCCAACTGTTGCTGACAAGTTGACTAGCACATGTGTACTTACTATTAGCTTGTTGGTCACCCAACTGCTGCTGACAAGTTGACTAGCACATGTGTGTACTTAACTATTAGCTTGCTGGTCACCCAACTGCTGCTGACAAGATGACTAGTACATGTGTACTTAACTATTAGCTTGCTGGCCACCTAACTGCTGCTGACAAGTTGACTAGCACATGTGTACTTAACTATTAGCTTGCTGGCCACCTAACTGCTGCTGACAAGTTGACTAGCACATGTGTAGTTAACTATTAGCTTGCTGGTCACCCAACTGCTGCTGACAAGTTGACTAGCACATGTGTGTACTTAACTATTAGCTTGTTGGCCACCCAACTGCTGCTGAAAAGTTGACTAGCACATGTGTACTTAACTATTAGCTTGCTGGTCACCCAACTGCTGCTGACAAGTTGACTAGCACATGTGTACTTAACTATTAGCTTGTTGGTCACCCAACTGCTGCTGACAAGATGACTAGCACATGTGTACTTAACTATTAGCTTGCTGGTCACCCAACTGCTGCTGACAAGATGACTAGCACATGTGTGTACTTAACTATTAGCTTGTTGGTCACCTAACTGCTGCTGACAAGATGACTAGCACATGTGTACTTAACTATTAGCTTGTTGGTCACCCAACTGCTGCTGACAAGATGACTAGCACATGTGTACTTAACTATTAGCTTGCTAGCCACCCAACTGCTGCTGACAAGATGACTAGCACATGTGTGTACTTAACTATTAGCTTGCTGGTCACCCAACTGCTGCTGACAAGTTGACTAGCACATGTGTACTTAACTATTAGCTTGCTACTGCTCTGAAAAGTTGACTAGCACATGTGTACTTAACTATTAGATTGCTGGCCATCCAACTGCTGCTGACAAGATGACTAGCACATGTGTACTTAACTATTAGCTTGCTAGCCACCTAACTGCTGCTGACAAGTTGACTAGCACATGTGTACTTAACTATTAGATTGCTGGCCATCCAACTGCTGCTGACAAGTTGACTAGCACATGTGTGTACTTAACTATTAGCTTGCTACTGCTCTGAAAAGTTGACTAGCACATGTGTACTTAACTATTAGATTGCTGGCCATCCAACTGCTGCTGACAAGATGACTAGCACATGTGTACTTAACTATTAGCTTGCTGGTCACCCAACTGCTCTGAAAAGTTGACTAGCACATGTGTACTTAACTATTAGCTTGCTGGTCACCCAACTGCTGCTGACAAGATGACTAGCACATGTGTACTTAACTATTAGCTTGCTGGTCACCCAACTGCTGCTGACAAGTTGACTAGCACATGTGTACTTAACTATTAGCTTGCTAGCCACCTAACTGCTGCTGACAAGTTGACTAGCACATGTGTACTTAACTATTAGCTTGCTGGTCACCCAACTGCTGCTGACAAGTTGACTAGCACATGTGTACTTAACTATTAGATTGCTGGTCACCTAACTGCTGCTGACAAGTTGACTAGCACATGTGTACTTAACTATTAGCTTGCTGGTCACCCAACTGCTGCTGACAAGTTGACTAGCACATGTGTGTACTTAACTATTAGCTTGCTAGCCACCCAACTGCTGCTGACAAGTTGACTAGCACATGTGTACTTGACTATTAGATTGCTGGCCATCCAACTGCTGCTGACAAGTTGACTAGCACATGTGTACTTAACTATTAGCTTGCTGGTCACCCAACTGCTGCTGACAAGATGACTAGCACATGTGTACTTAACTATTAGCTTGCTGGTCACCCAACTGCTGCTGACAAGATGACTAGCACATGTGTACTTAACTATTAGCTTAACTGCTGCTGACAAGATGACTAGCACATGTGTACTTAACTATTAGCTTGCTAGCCACCCAACTGTTGCTGACAAGTTGACTAGCACATGTGTACTTAACTATTAGCTTGCTAGCCACCCAACTGCTGCTGACAAGTTGTGTGTGTAGTTAACTATTAGCTTGCTGGTCACCCAACTGCTGCTGACAAGATGACTATGTGTACTTAACTATTAGCTTGCTGGTCACCCACCAACTGCTGCTGACAAGTTGACTAGCACATGTGTGTACTTAACTATTAGCTTTCTGGCCACCCAACTGCTCTGACAAGTTGACTAGCACATGTGTACTTAACTATGAGTTTGCTGGCCACTCAAATGCTGCAGACAAATTTACTAGCACATGTATATGAACTATTAGATTGCTGGCCATCCAACTGCTGCTGACAAGTTGACTAGCACATGTGTACTTTATTAGCTTGCTGGCCACCCAACTGCTTGATGACAACTTAGTTGGCTGGGTGATTGGCTGGGTGAGCTTGGAGATGCAACAACTTAGCTATTACCTGCCATAAATAAATATATAGCATGTAGCTACAGTAGCTCTAGGCCTGAGCTAAGCTGCTTTCTTTGAGGCCTGTAGGCATGATAGGATGAGGAACTTTCTCATAAATTGCTAGCAAATGTTGAAGGAAATTTTGAAATTACTTGTCATTGCCTACTATCCATTTAGATGAAAGCACCTATGCTCTACTCCTACCCGAACACCGAGTATATACATCAAGGGTGACTGGTCGGCCTGTTCCTGCTCCAAGGTGGTATCTGTGGGCGTTAGTTCAAGCTAGCCTTCTTCTTGATATCTTGCAAATTATGGAAGTAGGAGGGGGTTCATTAGTGAGTTGATGAAGTTGTCTTCGTCATTTCTAGTGACAAATCCTATCACACCTGATGCAGCTGACCCTAGACCACAATCTCTACCGCCAGGAGATGTGAAAGGCCATTGCAGAGGACTGCACCAGCAGCATAGGGATGTTGCCTCTACAACCATTAACCAAGGTAGAGTATGGAACATCAAGCTTTCTCAGCAATAATGCCTTTTCAACACCTGCGGTATAGGCAATTAAGTTTGGCATCACAAAAGCAGGTGCAGCATCTGACAATAATCTTGTTTTTGATCCAGTTTCTCGGAACAACATGCCTGTGGTCAGTCGCGGCTACCACGAGGCCAGCATGTCTGTGGTCAGTGGCAGCTACCATGAGGCCAGCATGTCTGTGGTCAGTGGCGGCTACCATGAGGCCCACATGTGACTGCATGCTTGCTGCGTGCACAATAGTTGGAAGCTTTGAAATGTCGTGCCTCACGCATCACATGTCCGACCACTTGTTCTCTTTGGGAGTAGACACGGGCCAAGAGTTGCCACACATGCACCACTCCTACTAGGAGTTTCTGAGTGGGTCTGGTGCAGGAGGTGCTTGCAAGAGGGACTGGGCCGGCAGTACCCTTCCATGTTGCAACCCAACAACAGCAGCAAAGCCTCTGGAGATTAATGCCATGCATGTATGGAGTAAAGCTTACATCACTTGGTGTACTCTCTCATGTGCCTATCTCACTAGGTCTTCGATGCTGGCTCAGCTACAGTGGTCCTGTGGTAGATAACTGAGCACATGTAGGGGTAAACAAAACACTTTGTCTATATCGACTGTCTTTCCAGTGAGAGTGGTAGCTGTGGCCTGAAGCTAGACAGTTTAGTGTGAGTGGTTGTGCCTGAAGCTAGACAGTTTGGCTGCGAGTGGTTGTGCCTGAAGCTAGACAGTTTCAGTGAGTGGTGTGGCCTGAAGCTAGACAGTTTGGCTGTGAGTGGTGTGGCCTGAAGCTAGACAGTTTGGCTGTGAGTGGTTGTGCCTGAAGCTAGACAGTTTGGCTGTGAGTGGTTGTGCCTGAAGCTAGACAGTTTGGCTGTGAGTGGTTGTGAAGCTAGACAGTTTGGCTATGAGTGGTGTGGCCTGAAGCTAGACAGTTTGGCTGTGAGTGGTTGTGCCTGAAGCTAGACAGTTTGGCTGTGAGTGGTTGTGCCTGAAGCTAGACAGTTTGGCTGTGAGTGGTTGTGAAGCTAGACAGTTTGGCTGTGAGTGGTGTGGTCTGAAGCTAGACAGTTTGGCTGTGAGTGGTTGTGCCTGAAGCTAGACAGTTTGGCTGTGAGTGGTTGTGAAGCTAGACAGTTTGGCTGTGAGTGGTTGTGAAGCTAGACAGTTTGGCTGTGAGTGGTTGTGAAGCTAGACAGTTTGGCAGTGAGTGGTGTGGCCTGAAGCTAGACAGTTTGGCTGTGAGTGGTGTAGCCTGAAGCTAGACAGTTTGGCTGTGAGTGGTTGTGCCTGAAGCTAGACAGTTTGGCTGTGAGTGGTTGTGAAGCTAGACAGTTTGGCTGTGAGTGGTGTGGCCTGAAGGGAGACAGTTTGGCTGAGAGTGGTTGTGCCTGAAGCTAGACAGTTTGGCTGAGAGTGGTGTGGCCTGAAGCTAGACAGTTTGGCTGTGAGTGGTTGTGAAGCTAGACAGTTTGGCTGTGAGTGTTTGTGCCTGAAGCTAGACAGTTTGGGTGTGGCCTGAAGCTAGACAGTTTCAGTGAGTGGTGTGGCCTGAAGCTAGACAGTTTGGCTGTGAGTGGTGTGGCCTGAAGCTAGACAGTTTGGCTGTGAGTGGTTGTGAAGCTAGACAGTTTGGCTGTGAGTGGTTGTGCCTGAAGCTTGACAGTTTGGTGTGAGTGGTTGTATGTTTTGTTTGCAACACTTTTTGTTGGCACTTGCTATATAATGATATTCATATTTGGTAGAATCCAAAAACCACGTGATAGAGCCTCCAATGCTTGGTACAGCCAAATGGACAGACACAGACAGAGACTGGCAAGAGCAAACACAATGCCCTGCCATCTCTCTCTCTCTCAGTGTCTCTATTTGTTTGTCTGTGTCTGTCTATCTATTTGTCTATGAGTAGGTCGGTCTGTGTGTGTATGTCCGTCAATTTATGTGTTAAACAACTCAAAACTAGCCAATGGATCTTTGCCAAACTTAGTCGTCAGATTATTGCACTATCATTATGTTTTCAAGGTCAAAGTGTTTTCAAGGTCAAAGTTTTCAAGGTCAAAGTGCAAGGTCTGAATCCTACTGTGCTAGTTTTCATTATTTGGTGTGTTGTTGTTGACGCATAATCCATCAGGGCGCACAGCTCTACTGACAATGGAACTGAAGGCCTGACTGATTTCGGAAAGGTGAGATGCTCTGGGTAATAAATATATAGTATTTTTTATGGTACATGTATTGTGATTGTTGTTGTTATTATTTTCTGTTTGTTGTTATTGT
The DNA here is from genome assembly GCA_028752905.1 of Cladorhizidae sp. MBARI D1340-BT2. NCBI lineage: Eukaryota > Metazoa > Porifera > Demospongiae > Poecilosclerida > Cladorhizidae > Cladorhizidae sp. MBARI D1340-BT2. The sequence continues at coordinate 23,994,548 of JAQNBH010000018.1, forward strand.
TGTCAATTTGTTATTATTGTTGTCAGTTTGTTGTCAGTTGTTATTGTTGTCAGTTTGCAGTTTGCTGTAATTGTTGTCAGTTTGTTATTGTTGTCAGTTTTTTGTTATTGTTGTCAGTTTGTTATTGTTGTCAGTTTGTTATTGTTGTCAGTTTGTTATTGTTGTCAGTTTGTTATTGTTGTCAGTTTGTTATTGTTGTCAGTTTGTTTTTGTTGTCTGTTGTTATTGTTGTCAGTTTGCTGTTATTGTTGTCAGTTTGCTGTTATTGTTGTCAGTTTGTTGTTATTGTTGTTTGTTGTTATTGTTGTCAGTTTGTTATTGTTGTCAGTTTGTTGTTATTGTTTGTTGTTATTGTTGTCAGTTTGTTGTTATTGTGCTTCTCCACGTAGGATGTGGTGCGTGAGATGAATCGTTTGGGGATGATGGTGGACTTATCTCATGTCAATAACTACACCATGATGGATGCACTGGAGACATCTATTGCCCCTGGTAATTATGTCTTCTCATCAGAGTATCTGATTGGTGCAGTGGTGTACCATCAGGTAGCTAAGCAACAAGCTTGTTAAGCTATGCTTGGAAGCTTTCATAGCTAGGCCAATCTTGGAAGCTTCGTAGTTAGGCCAAGCTTGGAAGCTTTGTAGCTAGGCCAATCTTGGAAGCTTCGTAGCTAGGCCAAGCTTGGAAGCTTTGTAGCTAGGCCAAGCTTGGAAGCTTTGTAGCTAGGCCAAGCTTGGAAGCTTTGTAGCTAGGCCAAGCTTGGAAGCTTTGTAGCTAGGCCAAGCTTGGAAGCTTTCATAGCTAGGCCAATCTTGGAAGTTCGTAACTATGCCAATCTTGGAAGCTTTGTAGCTACGCCAATCTTGGAAGCTTCGTAGCTAGGCCAAGCTTGGAAGCTTTGCCAAACTTGGAAGCTTTGTAGCTAGGCCAAGCTTGGAAGCTTTGTAGCTAGCCAAGCTTGGAAGCTTTCATAGCTAGGCCAATCTTGGGAGCTTCGTAGCTAGGCCAATCTTGGAAGCTTTGTAGCTAGGCCAATCTTGGAAGCTTCGTAGCTAGGCCAAGCTTGGAAGCTTTGTAACTAGCCAAGCTTGGAAGCTTTCATAGCTAGGCCAATCTTGGAAGCTTTCATAGCTAGGCCAATGTTGGAAGCTTCTTAGCTAGGCCAAGCTTGGAAGCTTTGTAGCTAGGCCAAGCTTGGAAGCTTTGTAGCTAGGCCAAGCTTGAGGCTAAGATGGGAAGCTTCCACTGGCTCCGATGTTTCAGTAGAAGCGTTGCTAACTAAGAGCAAACTGGTTTGTGATGTTTCCATGCAAATTACTGTTTTTGTAGCCAGAAATGTTGAGGGATAATAGAGTGGTCACATGACACCAGATCACAAGTGCCACATGAAATAATCAAACATTAAAGGAAACAAAAACACCCTCTGTGTGCGGTCTCCCCCTCTCTCTCCCCCTCTCCTTCTCTCTCTCCCTCTCCCCCTCTCCCTCCCCCTCTCTCTCCCCCTCTCCTTCTCTCTCTCCCTCTCCCCCTCTCCTTCTCCCTCTCCTTCTCCCTCTCCTCTCTCTCTCCCTCTCCCCCTCCTTCTCCCTCTCCCTCTCTCTCTCCCTCTCTCTCTGAGTTCCATGTATAAAGCAGTGAGATCAGCTCCTAGGGCTTTGTTAAGATAGTAGTTTATTATATAATAATAATAATTTCTAACCTTATCTACTTCTACTGCCAGCTGAACTCAAAATCATGATTAGTTACTAAGCATTTGTATTCCAGCTCATTATCTCTTGCCAGAGCATTAGAACCTCCGAATGGCAAGTGAGACAACCTGGAGCTCCATCTCCGGGTGTGTATGTTCACCATTCTTCTATAACACGACTGGCATGTTTAATGTTCTGCTGGCTTAGTTTTTGCCCATGCATTAGCAGTATAATGTTGAATGTGTCTGTTTGCGCAGTCATCTTCAGTCATTCGTCAGCCTACTCTCTCTGCAATTGCAGCAGAAATGTCCCTGACAATGTCTTGAAAAAACTGGTGAGTTGAAGGTACTGGCAACCTTAGTTCAGAAGCACTGTCATTGCTCTTCTATGTTTTTCTGTAGAAGGATAATGGAGGCATAGTGATGACGACTTTTGTGCCTCATTTTATCGACTGTGGAAATGCTTCCAATGCCACTCTATCAGATGTAGCAGGTGAGTATAGTGACAGTGAGTGTAGCAGGTGAGTATAGTGACAGTGAGTGTAGCAGGTGAGTATAGTGACAGTGAGTGTAGCAGGTGAGTATAGTGACAGTGAGTGTAGCAGGTGAGTACAGTGACAGTGAGTGTAGCAGGTGAGTATAGTGACAGTGAGTGTAGCAGGTGAGTATAGTGACAGTGAGTGTAGCAGGTGAGTATAGTGACAGTGAGTGTAGCAGGTGAGTATAGTGACAGTGAGTGTAGCAGGTGAGTATAGTGGCAGTGAGTGTAGCAGGTGAGTATAGTGGCAGTGAGTGTAGCAGGTGAGTACAGTGACAGTGAGTGTAGCAGGTGAGTATAGTGGCAGTGAGTGTAGCAGGTGAGTATAGTGACAGTGAGTGTAGCAGGTGAGTATAGTGACAGTGAGTGTAGCAGGTGAGTATAGTGGCAGTGAGTGTAGCAGGTGAGTATAGTGACAGTGAGTGTAGCAGGTGAGTATAGTGGCAGTGAGTGTAGCAGGTGAGTATAGTGACAGTGAGTGTAGCAGGTGAGTATAGTGGCAGTGAGTGTAGCAGGTGAGTATAGTGGCAGTGAGTGTAGCAGGTGAGTATAGTGGCAGTGAGTGTAGCAGGTGAGTATAGTGACAGTGAGTGTAGCAGGTGAGTATAGTGACAGTGAGTGTAGCAGGTGAGTATAGTGACAGTGAGTGTAGCAGGTGAGTACAGTGACAGTGAGTGTAGCAGGTGAGTACAGTGACAGTGAGTGTAGCAGGTGAGTACAGTGGCAGTGAGTGTAGCAGGTGAGTATAGTGACAGTGAGTGTAGCAGGTGAGTATAGTGACAGTGAGTGTAGCAGGTGAGTATAGTGACAGTGAGTGTAGCAGGTGAGTATAGTGACAGTGAGTGTAGCAGGTGAGTATAGTGACAGTTAGTGTAGCAGGTGAGTATAGTGACAGTGAGTGTAGCAGGTGAGTATAGTGACTGAGTGTAGCAGGTGAGTATAGTGGCAGTGAGTGTAGCAGGTGAGTATAGTGGCAGTGAGTGTAGCAGGTGAGTATAGTGGCAGTGAGTGTAGCAGGTGAGTATAGTGGCAGTGAGTGTAGCAGGTGAGTATAGTGACAGTGAGTGTAGCAGGTGAGTATAGTGACAGTGAGTGTAGCAGGTGAGTATAGTGGCAGTGAGTGTAGCAGGTGAGTATAGTGGCAGTGAGTGTAGCAGGTGAGTATAGTGACTGTGAGTGTAGCAGGTGAGTATAGTGACAGTGAGTGTAGCAGGTGAGTATAGTGACAGTGAGTGTAGCAGGTGAGTATAGTGACTGAGTGTAGCAGTGGGAGTGGCCTGCATGGTTGGCTTGACTGAGGGAGCTTGTGTCAAGCAGTAATGGTCACGCCTACTACCATATTTCCTTGAGCGTGGACACACACTGGACCACACCCACATTGGGTTGAGGCAGGTTGAAGTAGGTTGACAATAGCTCTATGGGGACACACACTGGACCAACATCACACAACACTGACGCTTAATTAAAACCTCCTAATTCAAACCGTAACTGGAACCTCCTAATTGGATAACTAGGTCTCATAATTGGAACCCTAACTCTGACTCCTAATTGGCCTTCTAATTAGAACCCTAACTGGAACCTGAACCTACTAATTGGAACTGTAACTGGAACATCAATAGGAGTGGTTGGAATTCTGTCCATCAGCCCACCCCATAGCATGCACTGGCTAGGCTTTATAATGTGAAACTTGCCATATCTATGAAACTTTCTTATCTCTAATGTGAAACCTGCCTTATCTCTAATGTGAAACCTGCCTTATCTCTAATGTGAAACCTGCCTTATCTCTAATGTGAAACCTGCCTTACCTCTAATGTGAAACCTGCCTTACCTCTAATGTGAAACCTGCCTTATCTCTAATGTGAAACCTGCCTTACCTCTAATGTGAAACCTGCCTTACCTCTAATGTGAAACCTGCCTTATCTCTAATGTGAAACCTGCCTTATCTCTAATGTGAAACCTGCCTTGGAAATTACCTGCCTCCAAATGCTGATTCGGAGTTAAGAATCACACCGGAGTTAAGAATCACACCATCCTGTCTCAAGCCACAGTCTATTTCGAACTTTGCACGGTGATTTTCTGCCAACTTCATTATAATCAATTAGCTGGTTTTTCGGCCGAACAAAGAAGATAAATCTTGAAAGGTTTAATTTTGTTGTCGTTTCATTTATTGCCCACTGACCATCGTAAGTTTATTGCCCCGTAAGTTCCATCACTGACCATCGTAAGTTTATTGCCCCGAGAGTTCCATCGCTGGCCATCGTAAGTTTATTGCCCCGAGAGTTCCATCACTGACCATCGTAAGTTTATTGCCCCATGAGTGACCATCGTAAGTTTATTGCCCCGAGAGTTCCATCGCTGGCCATCGTAAGTTTATTGCCCCGAGAGTTCCATCACTGGCCATCGTAAGTTTATTGCCCCGTGAGTTCCATCACTGACCATCGTAAGTTTATTGCCCCGAGAGTTCCATCGCTGACCATCGTAAGTTTATTGCCCCGTAAGTTCCATCACTGACCATCGTAAGTTTATTGCCCTGAGAGTTCCATCACTGACCATCGTAAGTTTATTACCCCGAGAGTTCCATCGCTGGCATTGTAAGTTTATTGCCCTGTGAGTTCCATCGCTGACCATCGTAAGCTATTTCAATGCAATTCTCTGTGTTCAGATCACATCGACTATTTGAGGTCGGTGGTCGGAGTGGATCATGTGGGCATTGGAAGTGACTTCGATGGAACTGACTCGTATGTGGTGGCAATATTGAAGCGTGCTCAGCCATGAAATACATACAATACATGCATGTGTGTATCATATTCTATGTGCCCCCACAAGCTCTCTGGATCAAACACACAGTGTATAGAAGTATCGCATGCATGTTCGTAACATCATGCATGAAGACATGCTCGTAACATCATATGCATGTATGAAAACATGCTTGTAACATGTATAAAGTCATACTCGTAACATCATGTATGAAGGCATGCTCGTAACATCATGTGAAGGCATGCTCATGTGAAGGCATGCTCGTAACATCAGGTTTGAAAGCGTGCTCATAACTTCCCGTATGAAGACATGCTCGTAACATCATGTGAAGGCATAATCGTAACATCATGCATGAAGGCATGCTCGTAACATCATGCATGAAGGCATGCTCATAACATCATGTATCACATGCTTGTAACATTTATGATGTCGTAAGTCGAAGACTCTTGAGTTGTCTTTTAATAGGTATCATTTTTAGATATAATCTCTTGAAACTTCTTATTGTTAGAAGTAAGAATGCAAATGCAATAAGCTGAAATTTGGGAGGATGGTCCCATTGAGGGAAGGGGGATAAAGCTCTGCATCACTGCATCATGCCTATAGCAAAGAATGACTGTCTTTCTCAAATGCAAGGAGATTCTGAATAGTTCCTGGTAAGCATGAGCGCTGTGTTGCTTTCTTCTTCAGACGGACTTCCAGAAACAGTAGTAAATGCCTGGAAGTGACCGCCCTTGATGGCAGTTATAATCCTCGGCTATTTTGGGGGCTCACTCACCCCCTCAAACAATGGCGCTTGGATATATTACATTAATTAGTGTTCTATAGCTAGCAAGTGCCTACCCACTGGTCCAAGCACCCACTCTTTCCAGCTGGTTCTGAAGGTGGATGGTTAGTCCCCATGGGGACTTAGTATGTAGAAATACATATAATGTATTATATTTTACCTTTAAATTCTGAATTTAGCGTGCCAGTCGGTCTAGAAGATGTGTCCAAGTTTCCTGACTTATTTGCTGAACTGATAAAAAGAAAATATTCGGATTCGGACATAATTAAAATAGCCAGGACTAATCTCCTGCGAGTTTTTAAAGGTGTTGAGAAGGTGAGAATAATAATAATAATGATAATAATGATGATGATGATGATGATGATGATGATGATGATGATAATAATAATAATAATAAAAATAATAATAATTAATAATAATAATAATATAATTTCTCGGTAGCATCTCATTATTCCTGATGGAGCATCTAGTCGAAATGTTGAGTCAATAAGCTATTTTCGCATGATTGCACACAGAATACACACAAACACACACACTTTAGGAAAGGAGAGATAGCATCGTTTGTGGAAAGTTCGATGGTAGATTGTGTGTAGCCGTATGGAGGACTACCTTGCTATGTGCAAGGCCACGGCTAGTGGTGCTAAGTGCAGATACAACAACACTGTCTGTGTGTGTGTGTTTGTGTTATGGTTGTGTGTGTCATCTTGCAAACTTGGTAAAGGGTTGAATAGTACATGTGGCTATAATGTTGATGATGTTGTTGTCCAGGTGAGAGACCAACACAAGAGTGACTTTCCTGATAACACGCTCATAGAGCCCCAACCCAACCAGACTTGCAGGCCTGACTTCTAACGTTTTGTCTTTATCATAGTTGTTGCTTAAGTGTGCGTATGTAATTAAATGCTGCTATTTTATTAGTAGCAGGTGTGACTTCCACTTCGTTTACATATATTTAAAAGTGATCTATTATTGTATTGCCATGACACCATTGATATGAAGTGTCATTTTATTAGCAGCAGATGTGACTTCCACTTCATTTATATACATATATTTAAAAGTGATCTATATTGTGTTGCCGTGACACCATTGATATGAAGTGTCATTTTATTAGCTGACTTCTTTCATTTTACATTTTTCATGTGTTATATGGTGAAAATATGTTTCTCTCCGTCGACTCAAGATTTTCAGAATTTGACCCCTCCCCCCCTCCATTTCCCAACCTAAATGACCCTGCAGTATGTGATTATGCAAGTTACTAATTGAGCCTGGAAATAACCCTTCCCATTTCTACTATACACACTGCACGCACACACACCACACACACCACACACACACTTAGCGTGTTCCAAATGTGGCCCACCCATATACATTGCTATTTATAAAATGTTTCGAATGCATTCATCTTTGAAGATGTTCAGTCTTGGGCCATTTCAAGAGGCAGTTTGGGATGAATCTGATAGGTTCAGCTCGGGTGTGTGGCATCTATAAGTAGCTGGCACATGGCAGTTTATGTTCAGGTTACTGGTGAAGATGACTGGTGAAGAAACGAGTTTAGGTGAGAGTGTAGTGAGAGGAAAGCGGCCATTGGTCTACTAGAGAAATGTGCATGAATGTGTACATAACCATCCAACATTTTTCCCTCTCTCTTTGCAGACGATAGTTGACCACTTTTAGAAACCCTCACAGATCACCTGTTGACTGCGTAGATGGCCGAGCAAAAAGCATTTTGTATTTAGATGTGTATATTTCCACCAAATCTTATGACGAGACCCGTTGACTTTACCTGAGACATAACCACTTGCACCGTCGCAGACTGGACAAAACTATTCCTAAACCAACGAAGCGGTTTAGAGAGAGGGCTTCAGTTCAAGATGTCTTGGCAAACCTGGCACTGTTAGGACAGTTGTGGGCCTGTCACTGGACCAGAGCTCCTCCTGTCAGAACCAGTGTGCCATTGCACACCGCTGGTTGTCTAACGGTGTCGACATCTGACAAATATGCAGTCGATATGGGGACATAGAATTTAGACCCCTCCCCTTCTGAAATGTTGTTGTTGTTTTATTCCCAGCTGTTGCGAGCGACGAGGCTCTGCACGACCAGATTCTTCAACCTCCAGAATGTTTGCATTTGTCCATACAGTCTTAGGTTTCCAAGATGTTTCAGACTTCAGGGTACAGTAATCTGTACGGTTTTCTATGCAGAATAGCGGTCAACTTTCACCGCAGTTAGGAGATATATGTATTCTCTAGAACACACTAGTATATAATATGTCAATTTAGTATATACCATGCAATGCTGATGATCCCACCGAGTCCAACCAATATTGGTGATCACAGTACCCCTTCATCCCCCCCCAAGTTTTCCAATCCAGGATCCAGATACAATGACCACCTAGCTAGCTATGCAGATATAAGCAGTAGTGGTGGGTGTGTCCCATAGTGGTGTTGGGGAGTCTACGTACAAGCTGTGTTCAGCCCAGCAGCAGTGATTGGGGTGAACAAACAAACACAAGATACATTAGAAGTACTGACAAGCTGCTAGGATTTATTTTTCTCAACCTTCAACCTTCAATAGGTAAAAAATAAAGCCAAAAGAAGAAGGCAACTTCTCTGATGGTGGGGAAATTAAGGGGGGACTGTGTACCGCAGAAAAACCATAGGTTTATAAATCGCCATAACTTTTTTTCTATACAGATTAAAAAAATCCATATGCTTTGTGCTTCCTAATGATATGTTGAATGTCTCTATATACAGACATATTTTCTTAGAAGACACATCAAGATTCCCCCCAAAAAGTGACCATTATTAGCTCTGCGATCATAACTGCCCCAGTTTTCAAGATCAAAGTCCCACACTTGGGTCAGCTGAAAGAGGAGGGAAAAATCTAAGGTATGTAAGAAACAGATTATCAATAACCATCGTGGTTGCTGTGTGGCAAGCCAACCCGTTTGCTACCCGAGAAAATCACACTTCAAATGACCATAACTTATCAACACTTGTAGTAATTAAACATACATCCCTTAGAGAATTAGAAGAGCCAGTGATATAAAAATATATATTTTTGAGTGTGAAGCGTAGGAAAGTTATGAGCGTTACTGCAAAAAAAACACAAGATTTTTTTAAACATTGGTCAGGGCAATGAAATGTTTGAGTTTATGGAATCGCATGTAAAATGTGTTCTCGGTAATTTCTTGATCTGTTCTTGTAGTTTCTGCAAACTTCATTATGGACTTGATATATAGCTCAAAAGATAGGTCTCTCTGTTTGCTCTCTTTTGATACTAAAATATATTTCATAGGTATAACTATATATAGGTAAGTTACTAGACCCTAAAGTGGAGGGACTTCAAAAACTTGCCTCCCAAAAACCTCATCTTGCTATATAAGTGCTAAAGATATGACCAGTGGCTAGAGGAAGCCCTAGAGCATTCAATCACCTTTTTCATAGGCGTGAAAATGTAAGTACGTGGTCAAGCGCGCGGGTGGAAAATTGATTACGTTGCAATTTTCCACCCGCGCGCTTGACCACGTATATACTAAAATTTTAACGCCTAATGAAAAATGTCATGGAATAGACGCGTACGCAAATTTTTAGCACTTAGCACCATTTTCATTTTTAGCACTTAGCAATCTGGAGTTATATTGGATGAGGTTTGGGGAGGCAGGTTTTTGAGGTCCCTCCACTTTAGGGTCTAGTAACTTGCCTATAGTTATACCTATGAAACATATGTTAGTATCACAGAGAGACCTATCTTTTGAGCTATATATCAAGTCCATACCATGAAGTTTGCAGAAGCTACGGAGCTCCAAAGTTGTAACCACAAGTTAAAAAAATAATTTAAATGCAAGTGTCTCCCCTGCCTTTTCGATTCTTGAATCAAGATGAAGTGAAATTGCATGGACAAAAAACCAACATAACTTCGGAATGGAGCATCCAATGCCTCTAAAACTTTGCAAATGGCTAGAGTATAGATACAAGGGACTCCGATACAAGAATAGCTTGAAAGAAAAAAAGAGAAAAATCAACAAAAAAATCTAGTTTCTGTGGTACAGTCCCCCCTTATTAATGCGCAAAATCCAAAATCCAAGAAATGAAAGGAAGAAGGGGGTGTTGATTCAGAGCTGGTAGAGAAGAGACAGAAGTTTGAGAAGGAGAACAGGAGGTTGGGTTGGTAGGGACAGCAACGGGATGAAGAACGGAGGCATGCGCTGAGCACACAGGCCAAGAAGTGTGAAATAAAATATCCCATGTTAACGATCCTTTACCTATCCCCAAATCAATGTAGTTCTAGGAAGAACCGAGTATTTGCCCCATCGGTTGTAAGGACGGTTTGAGTGATATGGGAAGGTTTCAGGAGAACCTGGATAGCTACTCATCCGAAATTTCACATGCAGAGGGTGACACCAGCTGCAAGAACAATATTGGGGGGTTCAGTCAGTTCCTTGTTCTACCACATTCTTCATGAACTTCATTTCTTCTTGTATGATTTAGTGTTGGACCTCCCTTAGGCTACAATAATATCACTTTACTTTAAGGATCATTGGAGCAGGAGTGGCTGTTGGTGACAAGTTTCTGTGACCATCTCTCCCACAGTAGGATGCCCCAAATCAACATGTCCAATGTTTAATATTAGTCAAGCACTTCCAGATATTGAAAGCCACTTTAGCTTCAACAGACAGACTGTGTGCCCTAGGTGAAGATCAAATTATGAGCTAGTCAATTCTGAATGTGTGGCTGAAGCTTTGTGCATAATTATAAGGGTTCACCTTGGACATCCTCAGGTTGTTCCAAGGTTCATACTCAATATATAGTCAAGAGGCTAATATGAAGAGCAAAAATAAGTAATAACATATGAGGGTGATTATAATTGAAAGTGAAAGTACTGATGAGTATAGTGCTTAAATTGTCCAATTGGATTAGTTTCTTTAATATAATTGGGGCGAGAGTTCCAGAGCCTAGTAGTAGGGGAAAATGAAAAGTAAGCAGTTCTGTACGAGATTAGCAGACAATTACTGGGGTGAAGGATTGGAGGCTGTAGCAGGGAGTTGGTTGACATGGTGGGAGGCTAGAAGGAAAATCTATGTTATTGTGAATAAGTTTGTAAGTTTGGTGTTATGATTGTGAGCGAATAGAGATGGAAGATGAAGCTTAATGAGAAGAGAAGGTAGTTGAGGGCCAATGTTTACTACATAATTTACAGGTATTCTCTCAAAATGAGACAAAAGATAAGATGGAGGGTCCCACAGGAAAGAACAGTACTCAGACGGATAAGAGAAGTGTACGGGCGAAGAAGAGCGTAAGTGTCTTATAGCAGTAGAAACAACAGTAGAAAAGACCAAGTAATTTACAGGTCTTGGAAGATACGTTAAAAAATGTGATCGGTCCAGGATAGAGGAAGAAAAGAGGATTCTCAGGTACTTGAACTCGGTAACTAATTGAATTGGAGAACCAGAGATACACAGAAGTGGCAGAGACTTAGTAAGAAGAGATAACTTAATTAAATTAAGTGTGGAAGATTGGGAAGCAAGCCAAGCAGAGGTACAGTTTAAGTCTTTCTGAAAGAGAGAAAAATCAGAATGAGAATTGATGGGACGAAGAAGAAAACATCATTGATGTTGAGAATAAGCTTAGATGAGAGAGACAAGGGCATATTAGATCATTGACGTAAATGATAAAGAGGAGAGGATCTATTATACTTCCCTGAGGGACACCAGAAGATACAGGGACTGGTGTGGAGGTGGTGCCTGTGATGATCACCTGTTGCAAATGAGCTGAATGGAGTGAAGCCAGTTAGTGAGGTAAAGAGGGAAGTGCAGGGATCAATTAACAGTTTGTGAACAGAATCAAAGGCCTTTTTGTGATCTAGCACCTGAAGAGAGTGAAAATGATCGGCCAAGAGAGAAGGGCTGATGAAGTGCACTGATGGGGAAGAAAACCAAATTGAGAAGAGATAATATTGTGTTCAATACAGAATTTGTAAAGGAGAAAGTGAACATGCTTTTCAAGCATCTTACTAACTATATATAGAGGGTAAGGAAATGGGCTGGTAGTTAGAGGGAGTGTCAAGATTAGATGAACATTTAGGGATGGGAACAAAGAAGGAATTTTTCCAGTCAACTGGAAGACGTCCTTGAGACAAGGATAAGTTAAGGATATATGTAAGGGGAGAAACTATGGATAGGTATGTGGATTAAAGCATTCTAAAGGAGATCATCAGGGCCAGAGGCTGTAGAAGAAGGTTAGACGAGAAATCAGGCCAAACATCAGATTCAGTACAGGGAGAATCAGGAGGACTGGATGGTTGGGAAGTCTGGAAAAGAAGAGGATATGGAGGATAGCATGAATTGAAGCATTCAGAGAAACACTTATTAAGTATTTCAACCTTATCACGGCTAGAGGAGAATGTAGTGCCGTTGGATATATACAAGAGTTGGTGTAGAAGATTATCTTTTTCTTGTGGAATGAACAAAAGACCATTTTTGGGAGGAGAGGATGAGAGAGACTGGAAGAATGTGTTTATTTCTTTTAGTAGTATATGAAATGATGTTTCTAAGTGAGTGATCAGCCAGATAAAGAGCAGGTGAATCTAGTTTTTTTAGCACATAAGAAATGATTGTGACATGTTTTTAAATTTGTTGTCAAAGGATTATCAATCCAAGGGTGGAAGTAGTCGTGGGTTAGAGGGGACACACAAGCTCAAGACTACTGAAAATCTATCTTTAAATTGCTTTCCAAGAGAAATCAAGGTGGTCTGAAGAAAGGAGCTGATCCCAGGGAAATGAGGAAAGAAGGTAGGCAGCTCTGTCAAAGTCAGAGATGATAGAACCACTTAGTACACTTCCTAGTTGGGAGGGGAGAAGGGGAGAAGGGCGATTTCCATAAGATGTTATTATGATCAAGGGGGGGATACGGGTGGCAGAACCAAAGAAGAAGCATGAACATGGGATGGAACAAAGACAGGTTTTGTGATCGAGATCAAACCAGAATGAGAGGTGTGTGTAGGAGAGGATACGTGTTGCTTGAGGGAGAAATCCGAGTGCAGAATATATAAGCAGAGACGAGCAGGACACATCAACATTGACGTTGAAGGCAGGACAGAGAGCACTCACCATCTTCGAGTACTTGACATGCTGCTAGGTTTCTCTGTTCATCAAATATATCTTCATTATATCATATAATATTATATATATATATACTAATATGTATATATATATTATAGGGCATCAGACTAAAGCCGGAACAATATAATTATTATATTATAGAACAAAAATCACACTTACTAAAATTTATTAAAATACAATAAAACAACAACAACTATCTACACTATAAAATACAATCTCAAGTCAAGGTTGTCAAGGTTGCACGAGATGTGTTGCATGACTCGACCAGATTGTAGGAGTTTATTTTTGCGGGGGTCGTGGCGGGGGTCGGTCGGGAGCCTCAGGGAGGACATGTCCGGCTTGGTGCTTTTCTGAGGTTCCTTTCACGGCTCCTGGTCCCCACGCCACTGAGGGGGCCGTCCACTCCTCACCGTTCAGAGCAGCCTAATGCAGGAATGAATAAGATTATTGAAGACTGCATTGTTTGAGAGGGAAGCAAAGGTGTGTTGTGTGTCAGAGATGAGACTGGGTAATAATTGTGCAGGGTTGGTGATTTGCAGGCTTATGGAGATTCACGGATGCATGTTATCTTTCTATCTATCTCTGTATGCAGCCCACGCATGTCATTCCATGCAGTACAAGACCTACTTACTGCACTCTTCTATCGACTAATCTGGAATGTAGTTGCTTGTCTGACCTCGCCTATTGCACCATTTGATGTTAGCGGTTGCAGTCTCCTGCTCTCCTCCCTACACTTCAAGCTTTATCTGACTCTCACCAGCTCTCCTCCCTACACTTCAAGCAAAAGGAGCTTTACCCGACTCTCACCAGCTCTCCTCTCTACACTTCAAGCAACCATCTCTCCTCCATACACTTCAAGCAAAAGGAGCTTTACCTGACTCTCACCAGCTCTCCTCACTACACTTCAAGACACTTCAAGCAACCATCTCTCCTCCATACACTTCAAGCAAAAGGAGCTTTGCCTGACTCTCACCAGCTCTCCTCCCTACACTCAAGCAATGGAGCTTTACCTGACTCTCACCAGCTCTCCTCTCTACACTTCAAGACACTTCAAGCAACCATCTCTCCTCCATACACTTCAAGCAAAAGGAGCTTTACCTGACTCTCACCAGCTCTCCTCACTACACTTCAAGACACTTCAAGCAACCATCTCTCCTCCCTACACTTCAAGCAAAAGGAGATTTGCCTGACTCTCACCAGCTCTCCTCACTACACTTCAAGACACTTCAAGCAACCATCTCTCCTCCATACACTTCAAGTAAAAGGAGCTCTACCTGACTCTCACTAGCTCTCCTCCCTACACTCAAGCAATGGAGCTTTACCTGAGCTGTCCTCCCTACACTCAAGCAAAAGGAGCTTTGCCTGACTCTCACCAGCTCTCCTCCCTACACTTCAAGCAAAAGGAGCTTTGCCTGACTCTCACCAGCTCTCCTCACTACACTTCAAGACACTTCAAGCAACCATCTCTCCTCCATACACTCAAGCAAAAGGAGCTTTACCTGACTCTCACCAGCTCTTCTCCCTACACTTCAAGCAAAAGGAGCTCTACCTGACTCTCACCAGCTCTCCTCCCTACACTTCAAGCAAAAGGAGCTCTACCTGACTCTCACCAGCTCTCTTCCTTAACTTCAAGCTTTACTTGACTCTCACCAACTCTCCTACCAGAATGTTCTGTGGTGGACCATCTCAAAAACAATAGAAAAACCACAAACTTTGTAGATGTACTTATTGGGTCTAGAGTATTGTGGGATCATACAATGCACACTTTCTACAGTATACTAGACACTTCCTGCAATATATCAGATACTTCCTGTAATATACTAGACACTCGTGCCCTAGCTCCAGGGACCAGTATGTCTTGGCTGCTACAGTATATCAACATTGAAGTTATTAGAGCCAGTCCATGTGGCAACCATTTCCTAAAGGACTACTCTTCCACTATCTCCAGGAGCCTACCCAACATGGAGTCTGCCCCCCCCCCCCCCCCCCCCCATTTCAGGAACCACTCCCAACTCCAGAAGTCACACCTAACTCCTGGAATTCCTACTTAAGGGTCTGCATGCAGTGAGCACAGCCACAGTGAACCTACTATGAAATAGCAGACGCATCCAAAGAACAAACATATGGCTCCGATAATAGTCGACAGCACGAAGATGCAAGGAATGATAAACCTGCGTAGGGGGGAGTGCACATGCACACACACACACACACAATACTACATCAGTATATTGTATACACATTGAAGTAGGCAACATTAATACATTAATAGTTTATTGTATAAGGAGGAGGGGGTGCCTTGGGGACATACTTCCCACGGTCCAGGCTTCCCTTCTCTCACAACACCCTTCTTAAATTTTTTTTTTACACTGGTTTTGCTCAGCTTGGTCCACCATTCACTCCCAAGAAACAACCACCCTCCTCCCCCAAATAATAATAAAGTCCACATGGTGAATTGCCATGGAAATCAGTGTGAAGGCATGTGTGTAGCACTCAAAGCTAACACCAACCCAAGACCAAATTTATATACTAGCACTCGGAGGATAGAGATACGAAGAAGACACCCCCCCCTCCACACACACACAACACCATAGCAACTGCTTCTGCTGTACATAGAGAGTCCTAGCATGTGTCATTACTCAGTTGACCCATCAAGCACACTGGGCAAGTGAGCAAGCATCCTTTATTGATCATATCTTTTAGGCTTTTCCTGGTGAACCACTCTTAATCCCTTCCCTATTTGAGAAAGAAGGCACTATTGGATGGATTGCTTGCCGTAGGTAATGTTGTAGACAGCGATGTAATGATGCGTAGCTTTATACAAATACAATTCTTATAAAAAAACAAAGATTGAGCCGAGGGACAATTACTTAACCATTCAGAATATACACTGTAGGAACATGACACTGGCCAGGGGTTGAAGCAGGTTAAACTTCTACGTGAATGTGTGTTGGATCAATTACCTTAGGTGGGCTAGGATGGGATAACACACTACAGAAATAGCCAGGTCAAGCATAGCTCCATGGAGGTGCACTGGGTTGAGGCAGGTTAAAGTAGGTTGACAATAGCTCTATGGGGAAATACACTGAACCAACATCACCACACTGGGATGAGGCAGGTTGAGAGGTAGGTTGACTCTGTGGGGATGCACACTGGATCAACAAAACGTTAGTAGCAGTCCGTGCAGCAGGATTCAGTTCCACAATTAAACCCCAAGCATGCTTGAATGTGGCTACACTATCAGGAGCTACAGTACACATACGCAGCCGCAGGACCTCCCCTCCAACTTACGTCAGGTAGATCATGAATCTGAACAAGTAGTTCCTCCCTATTAGACCAGAAAACTTCAGCATAGGAGCCAAGTACTTCTGACCTCTGCAGGGCACAAGAAATTCATCATATCGATATCCCACCTGACACCTTTCTAATTAAAGAACATGCAACACACACATCTACCTTTAATTAACTAAAGAACATGCAACACACACATCTACCTTTAATTAACTAACTATTTATGGGCGTGGCATATATAATAACGGGTCTCATGCATCCCGGGGTGAGAGAATGGGCATATCCCCCTCTAACAGAATCCTCGCCCCCCATGCTGGAATCTTAGGCATGTTTCAAACCTCCACATTATGTCAGTGCTGCTCGTACGGACTTTGACCACATGCAGCTCAGTCCTCCACGCCCGCAGCTAAACGGTTCTCAATAACCGCCATCCTAAACCAGTTATACATTTTACATGTCACAAACTCACGGTCGTTCCACGTTCTTCCCTCTGTTGCGTCGAGCACTCCTCGGGTACTCACAAAAGAACAGAAACATCGATATAGCTCTGGAAACCCGGCAGCGAATAGAGGCGGGGTCAAGGAAACGTAACAACTTAAGTACATGTAAGCAAACACCATGGCGGAGAAGGCTCGGGGGGGGAAGAGACGGGCCCTTGTCGTGAAAGACTCGTAAGAGGATATGGTCTTGGGGATGATAAAACAGAGCCCATAAAAAACCCGCTGCTTGGGGAAGGTTGTGCACATGGCATGCATCATAACTGACCACTGTGTGTATAGGAGTGTATACACAGGGAATTAACTTTGCAGCAATATTATTGTAAGTTATTTTCACAGGAAGTAATGAAGTAAGTGATATATACAGGAAGCATTTTTACTACTCTCCATTTCACATGTATACCCTTTAATAGTGAATAGTTAACAACGTCTGTTCTACCGAAGTACTCATATTAAGACAGAAGCTACAAAAATATAGCATAGTTTCTCAGTCAGACTAAGCAAGAGCTAGTCTCTCAAGCCAGACTAAGCAAGAGCTAGTCCCTCAAGCCAGACTAAGCAAGAGCTAATCCCTCAAGCCAGACTAAGCAGGAGCTAGTCTCTCAAGCCAGACTAAGCAAGAGCTAATCCCTCAAGCCAGACTAAGCAAGAGCTAGTCTCTCAAGCCAGACTAAGCAAGAGCTAGTCTCTCAAGCCAGACTAAGCAAGAGCTAGTCCCTCAAGCCAGACTAAGCAAGAGCTAATCCCTCAAGCCAGACTAAGCAAGAGCTAGTCTCTCAAGCCAGACTAAGCAAGAGCTAGTCTCTCAAGCCAGACTAAGCAAGAGCTAGTCTCTCAAGCCAGACTAAGCAAGAGTTAGTCCCTCAAGCCTGACTAAGCAAGAGCTAGTCCCTCAAGCCAGACTAAGCAAGAGCTAGTCCCTCAAGTCAGACTAAGCAAGAGCTAGTCCCTCAAGCCATACTAAGCAGGAGCTAGTCCCTCAAGCCAGACTAAGCAAGAGCTAGTCCCTCAAGCCAGAGTAAGCAAGAGCTAGTCCCTCAAGCCTGACTAAGCAAGAGCTAAGAGCTAGTCCCTCAAGCCAGACTAAGCAAGAGCTAGTCAAAGCTAGACTAAGCAAGAGCTAGTCCCTCAAAGCCAGACTAAGCAAGAGCTAGTCCCTCAAGCCAGACTAAGCAAGAGCTAGTCAAAGCTAGACTAAGCAAGAGCTAGTCCGTCAAAGCCAGACTAAGCAAGAGCTAGTCCCTCAAGCCAGACTAAGCAAGAGCTAGTCCCTCAAGCCAGACTAAGCAAGAGCTAGTCCCTCAAGCCAGACTACACAAGAGCTAATGATGGCCTCTCACTTCACCGACTTCACCCTCTGGAATATGTTCACTTACAAGACAATTGAATCTGGAAACCTTTCATTGCGGCAGGCATTCTGTTGAGCCCCTCCACATAATGGGCACGTTGGGAACCAAATGATAAAAACGTTTTTAACTTCAAAGACCATGGGGGTAAAAGTTAGCTGCAAGGCAGCAGCTGCCTGAGGGCTGAACAGGACTGAAGTGTTATGCACTAACCATACCAGAATCCTGGTAATTCCGGCTTCAATATTTTTTACGAAATGTGTTCTCTCAGAGGTGACGTTACCATGCACGCATGCACAGAACCAAAGCTTTCTCAACCACAGCAAGACCAGCACTGGCAGCAAGATGTTGGTGGAGGTCTAACAAAGATGCTTTGCAAAGATAACAATAAGGGTGCCTTACAGACAGGAAGTGTCTACCACAAGACTTAACCAGTGACCTATGACTTCAGATAAACAAGGGCTCCCTGGTGGGGGGTGTGTGTGGAAGAGAGGTATTTATAAGTGCATGACACAGAATACACACAGCACATCCACACCAGCAAGATACGCTCGGTAAAGTGTGGATCTCACACTGGTCTAAATGTCCCACTGCTGCAAGCCAAAGTTATTGCAATGTACCTGAATGTACCTGAATGGACCTGGTAGAGGATGCCCACTGGGATGCTAAATTAGACGCCAATTAAAAATCCTGTTTTTTCCAGCTAGTGGTAGTTATATAGAGTAACAATACAATAATAGCAATATAGAGTATCAGGACCTATATAAAGTAACAATACAGCTATTAGTCTCTGAGGCAAGATAGGAATGGTTAGATTCACACACACCCATACACACATTAGTTTGCAGTGGAATTAGAGAGATGCCCATTGCTGTAAACTTTCCTAGGACCCCACAAAGTCCTGAACACTTGGGACTAATCCTGGGATCAATTACAATACCACAATTATAATTAAACATTAGCTTCACACTTTCAACTCCGACGGTTTAGGGTTACCTGGCGACATTATAATAGGGTTAGGATACA
Organism: Cladorhizidae sp. MBARI D1340-BT2; assembly: GCA_028752905.1. Classification (NCBI taxonomy): domain Eukaryota; kingdom Metazoa; phylum Porifera; class Demospongiae; order Poecilosclerida; family Cladorhizidae; species Cladorhizidae sp. MBARI D1340-BT2. The sequence goes on from JAQNBH010000018.1 coordinate 24,013,588, forward strand.
TGATGATCCAGCGAGATGCTGCTCCATAGCTATGTACAGGCATGCTGATGTCTGGATTCAAACTGATGATCTCCACAGTCGCAGCTACTACGCCTCCTATAAACAGCACTGCACAAAGATACATCGTCATCAATCTCAACCTCTCCCTATCAATCAATCCATCGACAACAACAGCCCTGTCTATATTCCCTGTCCTCCGAAGCAAGTATTTTCACGTGATTGGCTCCCTGCCTAGCAGGGCCTAGACATCTACCAGCTGGGCTTGCCATGACGCACGCCATAGGCAGCCACCAGCTGGACTCACTACAGAGCTGGTTCTCAGCACCCATCAAGCTCAACTCACTTTGTCAGTCGAGAGCTTTTGCCTACTGGGCCTAGGTAACCGCCAGATGGAGTTCCCAATGAAAGGGTCTAGGCAATGGCCAGGGTCTGCCTTGCGGGGAGCTAAGCTTGTGAGTGCTAAATATCTTGATTTGTAAGGATCCCAGCTGGTAGGTACTAATCTCTGGTCCCCCACAAACCAGGCATCAAGAAAGATGTCAATCAGGTATTCAATAAGCAGGTGTTAGATGGTAATGCCACAATCTGAACTCTGAGTGGCATCTAATTTCATTTTGGTAGTGTGATGTTCTTCCACTAATAGTTGCTAGTTGTTACCATATTTCTTTCCTCGCATAAACTGCTACCAAGTAGAGAAATTTATTACAATATTGATCACGTCAACAACCAAGTCAACAACCAACGCATCACTACTAGCAGCTATACAAAATACATCGAAATACAAAATATTTACATACGTAGCTCGTGAGCAAGTAATCTCGCTAGCTATACAGTCAGCCAGTTCAAATTTATATTAGCACTTACAAACAGAAGCAAATAGGACGTTCATGTTTGCCCACATGGCCCATTCCACAGTGAATTGAAAGACACATCTCTTCTCCTTGGCAGGCATACTTTATTCTCCTACAAAAACAACAACATTCAGACCAGCCCACTCCAGCCCTGAAGTTTTTTAAGTTCCCGCAAAGCGGGGGCGGAGCTTAGACTGTTTCCGCATTCGTGCGATAAGTGCGTCGTGCGATGCTCTACCCTTTACCACTAGACACCTGGGTCTCTGTATAAAAAGGTAGTTAACTCCACCTGGTGGCTAAATCGCTTTCCTGCCATATCTGTGGGTAGACAATCTATATAACTTGACTACCTCCCATAACCCCCTTCCTTAGAGCATGCCACAAAGAATTAGAGATAAAGTGAGTGGGCATGAGCTGGGTATGTGTGAAGAAGTAAGTTGGGAAGAAGTAGTAGAGGTAATGAAGTGTTTGAAGAGAGGAAAGGCTCCAGGCCCTGATGGAGTGTTGAATGAGATGCTGATGTATGGAGGTAGAAGGTTGTTGGAGATAATGGTGCAGGTGATGAATGTGGTGACGAGGATTGGGTGCTGCCCAGTGGATTGGAAGAGGAGTTTATTAGTACCTCTCCACAAGGATGGCGACGAGGACGAAGTAGGGAATTATAGGGGAATTTCATTGTGTTGTAGTGTGGTGAAGGTGTTTGTGAGAGTGTTGGCAAGGAGGTTAGGAGTGTTCGCTGAGGATAGGATTTTGACGGAAGCACAAGGAGGATTTAGGAGCCAGAGGAGATGTTCAGACCAGTGGTTGGTGTTAAGAGGAGTTTGTGAAGTGAGGAAGAGTGAGAAGAAAGCTTCATATCTGGCTTTCCTGGACATAAGTAAGGCATATATATGACTGTGTGTGGAGGGAGGGACTGTGGCAGAAGTTGAGGCAAGTATGGAGTAGAGGAGAAACTTGTGAGGACATTTGTAGGATTGTATAGTGGGGTGGAGACGACGGTGATATTGAATGGAAGGAGGTCAAGGTGGTTCACTGTGGAGAATGGACTTAGGCAGGGATGTCCTTTGTCTCCACTTTTCAATATTTATTTGATGGGAATGGCAGAGGAATTGGAGAGAGCTGAGCTAGGAGTCAAAGTGGAAGGCTGTTGGTGTGGGGCACTTGTGTATGCAGATAATGTTCTTCTGGCTGACTCGGGTGGAACTGCAAGCTATATTGGATCTGGTACAGGCGTATGTGTTAAGGTGGAAGATGACATTTAATAGCAAGGTCATGGTAGTAGGGAAGAAGGAAGCAGAAGTGAATTGTAGGATTGGCGAGGAGATATTGGAAGAGGTCAAAGAATTCAAGTACTTGGGAGTATGGTTTGATAGGAAGCTAAGGGGTAATGTTCAGTTAGAAAAGATGGCAAAGAAGGCAGAAGAGTGGGTTGGAAAGGTGACATGGATGAGTAGAGTGAATGGGTAGGTGGAAGTAGACAGAGGAAGAATGATGTGGGAGCTTCTAGTGATGGAGCATGAAGCTGAATTGTGGTGGACAGGAGGACGGAATGCTTACAGAAGTTGGAGTCAGCACAGATGAGAGTGGGTAGGAGACTGTTGGGGGCAAGTAACACAGTAGCAGGAGTGGCAATACGGGAAGATATGGGGTGGAGGAAGCTAGATGAGAGGAGGGAAGAGATGAATGTTTTGTTTGGTAAGAGATTAGAGGTGTTGGAACAGAGCAGATTGGTAAAAGTTGTTGAAAATAAACTAAGAGAGGATGGAGGAATTGGATGGTGGGAAGAATATGAGATCTTGAGGAGAAAGTACGAGATAAACAAAACGAGGTTGGGTCAGTGCGCAAGTGGAAGGGGAAAGTGAAGGTGAGAAATGAGAAGGATTGGGAGGAGGAAGTAAATGGAAAGAGTACGCTGAATTTTTATAAATCGGCAAAGAATGGTGCAGGGGTGTAGAGGTATGTGAGGTCCAGCATGGTCAGGAAGGTGTGCGGTTGCAATTTCGACAGGACTGCATCAGCTGGGTCGTTAAGGATAAGAAGAGATGTGGGGATGAGAGGTGTATCATGTGTGATAGTGGAGCAGGGGAGGATGTGGAACATTTCTTGGTGATCATTATGTGGAGAATTTGAGAGGGATTGGCTGGCACTGATGGATGAGGTGCGCAGAATTGTAGGGGCAGGACAGTGGCTGGATGAATTTAGAAGAGTGAGTAAGGATGGAAAGGTGGCATTGCTTTTGGGGAAAGATGGCATTGCTTTTGGGGAAAGATAGTAAGTGATACAGTGATGGAGGAGGTGGGTGAGTGTGTTATCATATGTATTGGGTAGGGAAGTGGTGGCAGAGGAGAAAGGAACTGTTGTATGGTGAGCTGAGAAATGATCTTTGGTCCCCTCCCGTCCCCCCTCCTTGAGCAACGGGAGACTCATAACTTAACTCTTCTCCCTGTGAGTTTATTTGGAAAAAAATTAAAAATTGACCATTAAGTACAATATTAAATCAGAGGTTAACAATAGTCCCTAGCAACCATATACCACAAGATAGCTCTACTGTTGGACACTATTGTGGTCAATTCATGTTGCTAGGTAACCAAACCACACATGTATGAATATCATTATAATGTTGTTTAATAAAATAAAAATTGTATATTATTGTATTGCACTATTTTCAGCCAACTTTAGGAACAACTGAGATATGCTGTGGTATGACAGACGTTTGCCTGACTAACAGAGAGGATATAATTTCTACTGTATAGAATTCCCACCAATATTATTGATACAATTCCCATAACCAATAATATTGATACAATATACACAGAATCAAAGAGCAATTATACAATACAATACTCTGTAATTACATACTCATAGTCTGATATACAAGTGTCCTCGTGCAGTAAGACTAGCACTGGATGAAGGTAAGGGGGAGAGTTGGACACTCCTACTTCTGAGAAAAGTACGTCCTCGTGTAGGTCTACAAGACCAGCGTCCTCGTGCAGTATGGATGAAGAGAGTGGGGTAGGTCTGTTTGCATCACTATCTTTATCAGAACTCATCTGAACGTGGGGAAGCTGTGCCATGGTATTATCTCCGTCATGGTCCATCACTTCCTCCATCAAACCTGAACATGATAGAGTTGTTATTTGTCAACTTATTAGACAAGTCAAGGAATCAAGTACAGCTAGAACTATAAAGGAAAGTAGGCTATTACACGGGTGTAGCTAACACCATGATTTAGCTAGCTCCTCAGACTATCAGGCTTTATATATAGCTAGCAAAGTACATTGACTTACCAGGAGGACTGCCAGGATCAATGCCTTTGCCTCCAACAGCCATAGCTTCGTCCATACTGCCATGGTTTCGATTGGAAAAGTCTCTGCCGAGGTAGCTCTACTTGGTCACGATCCAAACTGGGCTGTCCACGGTAGGCATAGATAGCTTCACTCTCCCCTTCCTCAGATTCATCGTCAGATAACCCGAAGTTGTCGTCCAGGACCGCTGTGAGCACCTCATCAAAAGATAGCCTTTCGACCATTTTAAATTCTAGGGCAGAATTGACCCCTTGAACTTTACGGCGGGATTTCCCTAGTTACCATGGCGATATAGCTGCAGTTGCTATTTTATATTTTTGTTTTACAAAAATGAATTTTCAAAAGCGCTTACACCGTTAATATTGTGGATACTTTTATTCACCACTGACCCTTTACCATCATAAAAACTTGTCATCACAATATATACACTACACAATAAAGTCACTGTCCATAGATAAAACTAACATAACATATATATATACACAAAAGAGACCTAACAAAAATTCAAGCCGCCCGTCTATCACAGGGGAGGATGAAGGGAGGCGACGGAGCCACATGCTGGCGTTTCCATGCCAAAGGCAGATTGCTAGACGCTGGAATAGATGGCGTGTAGCATCAGCTGGAGGAATTCCAAGGCGCTGTCCCTGAAGCCGCCCAATTTCCCTGATGGTATCCACACCTTCCTCACTCCAGCCCCCCAATGCCTCCATTGCCACAGGGATAAAGTTGACCCCCACTGAGTGGCAGGCACCTGAGTGGGCAGCCAACTTCCTTTTACTGGCAACGGTTAGGGCATGCCCTTGAGAGGTGGCAGCTCCAGTGATGGTCAACTGCTGGAGTGGCGAAATCACAAGGGCCGCTGGTTGGCCCCTCTTCCAAGTGGGGAGAAAGACGTCGGCAGGACGGCTGGAGGACCCAGGAATTAGGGCCGGCACTTCTTTCCTGGGCGCCAAAGCAGCGGACTGAGCTGCCGAGAAGAGTGCGTCCCTGAGAGAGTCGTGACGGAGTATCCTATCCCCATTGCCGACCTGGTGGTCGCCAAAAGGGTCAGCAGTAGCCTGACATATGGGGCATTGAATCCCCTCCTCCACCATCCGAAGACCAAGCCAATATTGGAGGCAAAGGCGAAACTCGGCATCAAAGAGATGGAGACCGAGCGGTATGGACGGGATAACATTGAGCCAATTGCCTGCATGAGGGATGGAGGTAGATAGAGCCAGGGCCTTTGACCGGGTGTCCGGGGCCTGCACTAGGAGACGATCATAAACTGCTTGATCAATGGCATGTGACAAAGCCTTTTGATTGAAAGGGACATCTACCTCTTGAAGGGAGCCCTTATCTGCAGCCAAAGCCAAATCAGCCAAAGCAGGGGCTAATTGAGGAGGATCACTAGGTAAATGACCAAGGATCCTGGCGACTAGGGTGGTTGAACCTTTCAAAGAGCTAAGGTAGGCAGCTGGAGCATGCAATGCGGCTTGCCGGATATTGAGCCCACCCAGAGAGGAAGGAAGAGTAGCCTTTTCCCACGACCAGTTCGACAAAGGGCTGCCAGCTAGGTCAGAGAGGGCATCCCGCATGATGTTGTCAAAAGCCTTGGTAGATTCTTGGAGATGGCATGGGGGACAGGTACGGAGGGCAAATGCTATCTTTGGCAAGGCCAGACAGGAACGCAGTAACGTTGTCTCCATCTGCGAGTCCTGCAGGTCAGGTAGACGAGTTAGAACCTCCTCCACTTTCCTCACCCTGTTCAGAACAGTAGCCTCACAGAAGGAGGGAGGGCCAAGAGGAGAACCCAAGAGGACAAACCCTCCATGAGAGATAGAAATATCAGAGGGGAGGGGATTAGGGAGGGGAGAGGAAGTCTCTGGTATATGTAGGAGAGATTTTTCACGGTTCAAATGGAGCCCACGGGTGGGACCATCTTCTTCTATGATAGCCAAAGCAGCACAGAGATCCTTGGCCGACCCACACAGGGACCCGTCGTCAAGGTACCAGGCATTGATCAAGAGGCCCGGCACTCTATCCCGGATCTTCTCAAGTAGGGGGTGGAGAGCCAAAGAGAAGCCGAGAGGACCTAGTGGATCACCTTGCTGGACACCACTGCAGCTGAGGATGGACTGGCTACCAAAATGGAGAAGGGGTCTAGCCCCGTAGCACATCTCCATCCAAGCGGCCATCGAGGGGATCCGGGATCGCACTTCCTCAAACATACAGGATCTATCAATCCCATTGAAGGCATTTGAGAAGTCAAGTAGGAGTGTCCATCTCTCTTCGGGAGGGGTGTCCTTATCCTCATGCACTCTGGCCAAAGCATGAATGTGATGGACTCACAACCCATAGGCACACCTACTCCGACTTGTAAGGGGGTCAGGACCCTGAAAGATTCAGAACGAACAGCTCTTGAAACACACTTAGATGTTAGCCGACGCAAAACCTTCCCCAACAGCTATAGGCCGGATCCCTCCCCCCTTCTTCCTACTAGCAAGGAGGGAAGCCCTGCAAAGGTGAGGGACAACTTCTGGAGGAGCCCGTCCTGCGCACAAGAGATTGACCACTCCCTGAAGAGCTAGGAGAGCACTATTTGCCCTATCTGGAGAAGGGCTTGATATGGCTTCCTTGAAGTGATTGGCCCTAAGGCTGGATGGACCGGGGGCGGAACCATTAGGGAACTATTTCAGGGCACAGACAACTTCCTCAACCGAAACTCGAAGAGGAGAATGAACTGGAGCATCTGGCATGATGGGTGGAGGGGCTTGGGGATGCTTGGCTATCAATACATCAATACAGCGTAAGAATTTACCATTGAACTTGCGTTGGAATGGTTGCTCTGCTTGAGGAGCTTTTTGGTGACATCTGCGGGCCTAGTTCGAACACATGGGCCTTTGAGTAGCCGCTGTCCTGGCTCCAGTCAACTGCCAAGAACTCTGGGAGATACCCCCGTGTCATTGCCAGCTAGTTCCAGTCCAACACCACGTGGGAATGAGTCGGTTGAAGATGCTGTAGTTGCTCCTTCTTTGCGCTCTAATGTACTGAAGAGAGTCCCTAGAGCCTTGAGAGAGCTGGCAGCCAGGAAGCTAGCATCCATCGTGTTAAGTGTGGTGGCAAGGAATGACCATTCCATGTGGTGTTGCCTCCTCCATTTTCCGTCTCGCTGTTTTAGGCTGCCGCCGAGAGGAGGGAAGAGGGGGAATTTAGCGTCAGCCGTAAACAACCTTGTAAGGGAAGAAGCTGATGCTGATGCTACACTAGGGAAGCCTAGCCATGGCTCCAGGAGACAGAAGTCTCGTGATCCTCTAGAGCTCTTGTCTTCAAAGGTGACATCCAAGCTGGAAGAGGGCGATGTCAAGGGTGCTGTCAGGCATGCATGTGCTGAGGATGTTTTAGCTGATCACTCACACTCTGGAAGCCTTGAAGCAGAAACACCCTGCGGCTCACCCAGATTCTTCCATATGATATCCCCGGACCCTTCCTCATACTCTTTTTCAGTCACCGAGGCCATCATCACTCAAATGGATCTGCAGGTGGCCAGGTTAGCCTCAGACCACAACATCTCAAAGACCTCACGGGTCCGTCCGCTGGTGAAGGTGGCAATTCACTACTGAGGGCACTCACTTCTTTGGTATCTCTAATCCTAAGAGGTGACACACCTGTATCCATCCGTCCTCATTTCTTTGGTGCCTCACTGGTAGCTCTGCGTAAGAAGGACGGTGGGGTTCGCCCTATCGCTGTGGGCTATACCCTGTGCAGACATGCTGCTAAGTGTGCTTGCATTCATGCCATGCAAAAAGTTCCTGATTTCCTGCCCCCTCGGCAGTTAGGTTTTGGAGTGACGCGGGGGGTTGAAGCGGCTGTGCATGCTGCTCGCATCTACCTCCAGAACCTCAAGGAAGACCAAGTGATCATGAAAGTGGACTTCAGAAATGCCTTCAACAGTATTCGCCGAGACAAGATGTTGGGTGCTGTAGAGGAGTACATTCCCGAGCTTCTCCCTTTTGTCCACTCAGTATACTGCTCGCCATCTTTACTCTCATGGGGTGATGAAGTGGTGCTGTCTTCAGAAGGGGTTCAGCAGGGCGACCCGCTGGGACCCCTCCTCTTTTGCCCGACTATTCAGAAACTGTGTGCAAAGCTGAGGTCAGAGTTCTGTGTTTTTTATCTTGGATGATGGAACTCTGGGAGGCAACCGGGAAGATGTAATTCATGATCTCAAGACCATTGAGGTTGAAGCAGGTGCTCTGGGCCTTGAGCTAAACAGAGGAAAGACAGAATTGATCTGTAAGGATCTACCTCTCGCGGGATCGTCCTCATTGCTCTTCCAGGAGTTAGCATCATTAACCCAGAGAATGCCAATCTCTTGGGCTCTCCTATTGCACGGTTACAATCAGTGGATGCATGTGTAAGGGAGAAGACAGAGCTGTTGCAGTTGATGGGTGATAGACTTTGTCAATTGCAATCACATGATGCTATCACATTGTTGCATCACTCATTTCCAATCACTAAGATGATGCACATTCTCCGCTCTGCTCCCTGTTTCTCTTCCAGTCATCTCCCAGCCCATGACCACCTTCTCAAGTCGATCCTCAGCAATAGCACTAATATAGATTTTCAGAACAATGACCCTTCTTGGCTACAGGCTACCCTTCCAGTGAACCATGGGGGAATTGGAATTAGGAGTGCGGTTCATCTTGCTCCCTCTGCTTCTGCTGATGGATCGTCTCTTGCCTCCTCCAGCCCCGCCTGCTTCCCATCAGCAGAAGTCGTGGGACATCCCTCGTATTTTGGAAAGGGCAGAGTGACTTTTGCGGAATGCTAGTAACTCCAAAACCAGAGCTCGTCTCCTCGCAGTGTCTGCATATGAGTCAGGTGCCTGGCTTAATGCCCTGCCAATCTCCTCACTGGGTCTCCGAATGAGCGATGATGTAGTTCGAATAGCAGTTGGGCTACGTCTTGGAGCACCCCTGTGCCAGCCACACTCTTGTAGTTACTGTAAATTGGATGTCAACCAGTTTGGCACGCATGGGTTGAGCTGCAGGCACAGTCAGGGAAGGCTTTCTCGCCATGGTGCTTTAAATGACATCATCCATCGGGCATTAACTGCTGCAAATGTCCCTTCCCGGCTGGAGCCCTCAGGTCTGCTTAGGTCCGATGGAAAGATACCTGATGGCATGTCCATCATTTCATGGTCAAGTGGTAGACTCTTGGTATGGGATGCAACCTGCAGTGACAAGTGAGTCAGAAGATGCTTCCCCAAAGGAGTAGCTTGAACATCAGGTTGGGATGTAGATGCCTGTCCTTGATCACTAGGTGCTGAAGGATGAAATTTAAGAGTAGACTGCTTGTACTTCTTCAAAGGAGTGTATTAATATCATTTTCCATTCTGACTGGCTATATGCACTGTAGCAGCACTAGTGACATATGCTCAACTACCTATTCTAGCCAGAGTCCCAAGCTGTGGTTTGTTACTCTGTACAATACAATCAACACACACTGTCCTGTATTTTTTTAAATTTTGTCCTGTATCTGATGTAATTGTCCCGAGAAATAGTCTCTAACTAAGCTAGCTATCAATAAATGCAAGAACCTTTGTATATGTTACATACTCATGCCATTTTAGTTGCCCCCTGTGCCCCCCCTATTCCTACGCCTATGTTAAAGGACGGGTGACCAATCATATCTATGATGGTGGCCCAAGTAGTTAGTCTCATTCAACTCGATCAAGAAGAGGTAGATCATATATTAAAACATGGGGGGGGGGGGGGGGGGGCTTCAGTCTGCTTTGAAATACTGTTCCAAGTTTTGGATATTAGGCAGAAGGTTCTGCGCCAGTTCCTCAGTGGCTGCGCAGAGGATGCCTCTTCTCATTACATCGAGTGGCTCACCTGCAAGGTGCAAGACAAGGAATTCACTCGCAACACAAATGCTTATGAATAAAACATGAAGTGAGAGCAAAGTCCTTGATATATATAATTGATATGCACATTTACTAGGATAATGTTTAAAGGTTGAGTGAGTACCAGCAATGTGAAGGCATCAGGTGAGCATACAGTGCATATAATATATGTACACACATTCATACATGCCTGTGGGTATTGAGGAGATGTCCAGTACGGCCCAACCTTTACTAGGGGCATCCTAGGAAACTTTGGGACTATTCTGGATACTTGAGACTATCTCAGGATACTTTAGGATCAGGTTGTGCCTGATGACTGATTAAGCAGCATAGAGAATACCCCTAGCCATAGCACTGCCTTAAGGATCAAGAATCGAAAGGGGGAACAAGTGCCAGGAAAATGTGATTTCATAACCTTGTGGCTATGACTTTGGAGCTCCATAGATTCTGCACACTTCACTGTAGGAACTTGATATATGTTCAAATGATAGACCTCTCTGTGCGCTTTCTGGTATTAAAGAAGTTGCATAGCATGCAGCCAAAGCGGGTAACCTCAAAACCAAAGTGCCCGAACTGGTGAAGTTTGTGGTTCCTGATTGAAAGTTAAATTGTTATCTGTGGCTAGAGGAAGCCCTCTCTACAACACGTAACAACCCCTATGAATCAGTCACAAGCTTCTTCAACGCAAAATGAGTAAGACTTTCGTAAAATCGGTGATGATAGAATTAGGCAAGCAAGCGTGGGGTGTGCAGGAACAAAAAGGTTTTCAGCACCAGCGCTTGCCTAAATTAGTTGTGTTAGCACCTAATGCATGCGCTCGTTTTGTTGAGTAGGGCTTCCTCTTACCTTAGATAATAATTGCTAGCACTTTCTATTCAGGAACCACAACTACAAACAGTTCAAGCACACAGATTCTCACATTAGCTGCATGTAACTTTAGCCAAGTCAACTTTTTTTTTAATATCGAAAGACAGCATACAGATATTTGAGCTATATATATATATCAAGTTCATACAGTAAAGTGTGCAGAATCTACGGAGCTCCAAAGTCGTACCCAAGGTTTTTTTTAGTGTTTGTATTTATAATTTTAGATCCCCTTCACATGAACGCAAGTCCACTTTCACTTAAAAATATATATAAAAATATCGCTGTAGTGCTTGTTCAGCTCTAGTTGTTATAGCCATTCAAGATTTGATGCTGGTAAGTTATTACGTGAATGAGTTGGAGGCTGATTTTACTTCACATTCCAACCTGCAGTTCCTAAAGATGAACATGTATGGCAAAACAAACACTACCACCAGAAAGCTACTGCACTGGCCACATTTGCTATATAAATCAGGACCACAGCATTAATGTGTGCAAAGATATGGTAGTTTATATTGGACCACCTGTTATCTAGGACCTTTTAATCAGCCTGCTATATAGGGACAACTAGGGTAGCCCCAAGTATCCTGAGATCTCACAGGGTGTCCCTAGGAAAGGTTGCGGCAGTTGCCTCTTCTTTCCACCTCACATTTATTTAAAGGGAATAACAGAATTCTGGATGATGTAAAGCTAGCAATAGCAACAACTGCATAGCACACTTGTGTGACAGCAAGTGAGTTGTAACACACTCCTTGGTGGATTCCAACTTCTATGGCAACCGTCCTGCTCTCTATATCAGTCCTCCGCTTTCCAGGGCACTCCACTGGACCACCCAGGGACCCAGGGACATTCATGCACGTCTCAAAGTCTGTGCAGACGCCTAATCCTAGCCACAGCCTTATCCAGTATTAGGCAGGCAACAATTTTGGATACCCATAGCCACACACCCTACTCCTCCCATGCAACATGCGTGCTCAGAACATGGCCGAGTCATCGCGCCGTCTGTCAGAATGCTTGTCTGATAAAACAATGGAAATCTCGACTTTTTATCTTTTTTATCCCGCCTCTATTAGGACCTATATACTGCCACAGATCTCGCCTCTATTGACTGCTATAGAGGACTCGGGGAAGGTTTTAAGGAACTTAGCAGCTGTGACAATAGATGAGAAGTCATTGAGCCCTCACAATCCCGCAAGCTTGGCCAGTAAAGATAATTTGCTCTAATTAATGGTAATCACTGCTCCTCCTACATGTACTTCAGGTACGTATGGTTCATGGTGACGCTCTGGTGGTTCATGGTGACGCTCGCTGACTTGTATGCACTGAGAGACGTGCATGTGCTCTAGGAACACATTCTGGCTGATGCCAGGACTATGCACACAACATCACTGGGTATCATGCACACATTTCTAGAAGGCATTCACTCACCAGTGGGGTACATGGTGACACCTCCTGCTTCCCGCAGGATCACATCTCCAGCAGCTATGTCCCAGCAGTGAATACCAAACTCGTAATAAGCATCAGCACCGCCTTGTGCTACCATGCACATGCTCAGTGCAGCAGAGCCAATCATGCGCACTCTGTAGTAGTTAACACACACACACACACAAATATACACATCATGCACACATGAGCCAAGCATACTGTACAACATTCTGCAGTAGTTAAGTTAACACACAACACACACACATAGATACACACACACACACACACAAATATACACATCATGCACACATGAGCCAAGCATACTGTACAACGTTCTGCAGTAGTTAACCGATCAACAGCGTCATTAAAAAATTGTATAATAGGGCGGAGTTATTTTCAAGTGATTGCCTCAATCTGTATGAGAGAGAAAACCCCGCCTGAAGCTTGGATTAGAGGTCGATAAAACCAACATCATCAGCCCTAAAGCTAAGCAGTGTGTTGATTACGAGATTTAGGAAACAGTCACGTTTTAGAGAACTTTTGGAGTTAGTGCTTATCGAGTTAGTGCTTATCGATCTCAAAAGCTATCTTCGATGTTAGGTAATGTTTAGCTAACAATCGACTTTTGTGATGCTCCTTCTTCTATAGAAACATGCAGAGATGGAGTGTAGGAGCTTTCCTGAGCTTAAGGGGGGACTATACCTGAAACTGGGGGGGAAATGTCTGTTGATTTAGACTGCCCATAACTTTTTTTATAATTACTCTGTCCAAATAATATTATGCCCATATTGTTCCTTGGTCTATGTGCTTTCCAATGATATAAAAGATTAGTCTATAGGCATATTTTCTCAGAAGATACATGCAGAAATATCAAGGCAATCCAAAAAACTAAACACTTCTGCCCCAACACTTCCCCCTCACACATACTTACAAACCAAAAGCTGTAAATTGACCTGTGGTTTGCCTAAGCTAATAGCTATTATATGTTGGAGACAATTTTTGTTTTACTTGATGGGTTGTCAAGTTATGGTGATTAGAAGAGGTGACCTTTGCAGATTTATCGTTAAGATCGCGTATTCACTAATACGGCAGGATGCGCCACTCCCCCCAGTTTAGTTATTGCATTTTTGTCTCGCTCATATAATAGCTATTAGCTTAGGCAAACCACAGACCAATTTACAGCTTTTGGTTTGTAAGTATGGATGAGGGGGAAGTGTTGGGGCAGAAGTGTTTATTTTGGGGGGAGTGTCTTGATATTTCTGCATGTATCTTCTGAGAAAATATGCCTATAGACTAATCTTTTATATCATTGGAAAGCACATAGATCAAGGAACAATATGGGCATAATATTATTTGGACAGAGTAATTATATAAAAAGTTATGGGCATGTCTAAATCAACAGACGTTTTTCCCCCCAGTTTCAGGTATAGTCCCCCCTTAAGGAAGCTCCTAGACGGTGGATGATGCCAAGCGCCAGCAATGAAGATAGGAAAAAGGCAACTATAATTTTGTGCACAAATAATTTTCAACATGTAGCTAGCTAGCTAGCTTAGATAGAGCTATAGAGCTTATGCATGCTAATAATGGAATATTATAAGCAGCGTCCTATTTTCTAGAAGAGCAATACTGCCAAATAAATTAGTTCTTCTTTTAGTGGACTGGTCTGCACTAATATTGCTTTTGACACCAATTGGTGCCAATCACCGTTCAAAGCTTGCATGCGCGAGATGCGAAATTGGCATCAATCACGGTCATCGGTTAACAGACAACATATACATACGACACACACCTGAGCCAAGCACACACATGCTAGAGTAGTGCTGCCATTACTGCACTAGTTCCTGACCAGAGCAACACTATGCTGCTCCTAATATGAAGAGGTTGCAGACAAGCTTTAAATGACACTGTGTGTGTGTGTCCGTCCATGTGCATGATCTCTCTCTCTCTGTGCGTGCACGCATATATACATAGTTCTATAGTAGCAGCAATCGATTAGATCATTCATTATATGCAATACTAGTTTTTCTGTAACTTGTTGCAAAAATTCGTAAATACTTAATCATAGTTATAACATGTGCATGACTTACCCCATGACTGGGATCGGTTCCTCCGCCAGACCCTGAATGTCCTCAATCTTCTTGGTGAACATTGGATTGGTTCTATCGCCGCCAAATTCTGTGCATACCATAGCCTTCTTCAGCTCTGCAGAAAATGAAATGGAAGCAATCAAGCGTGTTAGCACCAAGCATCTCCTATTATTGCCATCTCGGGCATGGCAACAAGAATGTTGTTGTTGCTGTTGTTGTTGTTATTATTATTATTATATTATTATTATTACTACCACTACTACTACTAATATTAATTATTATTACTACTACTACTACTATTAATTATTATTATTACTACTACTACTACTATTACTACTACTAATTACTACTATCACTACTATTACTATTATTATTACTATAATTATTACTACTACCACTACTATTACTATTAGTACTATTACTATATTTATTACTATTATTACTATTATTATTATTATAACTATTATTACTATTACTATTTTTACTATTATTATTATTAACCAAACAACTAACTAGTTTAGTTATTCAGCAAGCGAAGTGAGCCTGACACTTGATCATGCCAATAAATTTGCGTGTGATACATATTAATCGAGATTTTCCGCTATACTTACTACGTGGACCCATAATACACGAACTGAGAGCAGTTATCGAGTAACTGCTAGTGATGTGCATGCCCCGCCAAATATTGCTAAGTGAATGCCCCCCCCCCCCCCCCCGTGGTTAAAACAGACAAAGAATGACCTCTTGTGGTTAAAGAAGAATAAACGAGCTGGTAAAGTTATTAATCTTTAATGGAGCTAAAAATATCCATTCTTGTTTAAGACAAAGCGAATTAATGTGCTGACCAGATGTTCCTAAACATCTCCATTTCTACGTGGTTCTGATCATGCGGCATAACCACCAAGCTCATGTTCTAATGCGAGTCATTACTGACCTCCGTCATTTATACATGTATGTCTGGGTGGGCATGTCCCTAGCAACCTTTTGCTTCTGGCCTCTGCAACCAGAATGATTGCCAATGCTGCTGGAATTTCTCTCTCTTTTCTGATCGTTAGAGGCTATTCTATTATATATTGGAATATAGGGACTCTACAAATGGCTGAAGCAGCCACAACTGGTTCAGAACACAACAGCCCCACGACAGATCAGTGCAGATTACTCTGTCTAGCTCAAGTCGATTCCAGTGGACAGCACACCACAGCAAATAGTTCACCAGGCGCACTTGATTTTACTTGGCAACGTCCATACATCTTTGTAATCTGTTTTTTTACATTATAATTGAGTCGTGAGAGGAGATGGAGAACAAGGAAGCCAAAGAGAAGCTCGTCCTCCAGCATCATCAGCCATCACCAAATCAAAGTACAGTTTCAACTAAACCAAGTCCCACTCTATACCCGGGAAGCAAGCTATAGGCACTACCCACCCACTAGGAAGGGGAAATAGTTACAGCCTTTGGACAACAAACAGGCTAATACTATAGCTAGATCCCATTGACAAACCTGAGAGGTCTTCTTATCCATGCCTTCCTCATCAGAGACCAAACCATCACTCTTTGCTGTAGCTCCCAACTCAACCATCCATGTTGTTCCAACAGTTTCTCCACATTTGCAAGAATGCTCTCCCAAGCAAGAAAATATACCACAATCTTCTCCCTCGCTAGAGTCATCTTCAGACGAGTCAAGAGTACCGCCTGTCACTTGAAAAGCTAGACTTAGTTGCCTAGTCATTTTTGGGGGGGTAGTCAAAACCGCGAACAGTCTGCATTTCAAGATTTCTCCCCCTTAGTTCCCGGGAAGTGACACACTTCACATTAAGTGCATAAATAGAGAAGGCAATTAGCTATTTTATGATATAAGAATTGTAGCGCATAAACGATCGCGCACATGTTTTTTTTGATGGACAGGGGTGTATTTAGGGGGGGGGGGGGGGGGGGGGGGGGGAATCGCCCCCCCTTGTATCATTCTCGCCCCCCCCCTTGAAATTAGAGATATTTTTTTAAATAATGTCAAGAAAGGTGTAATACAAGAAAGGTGTAATAAGCTTATGATATCAGGTTCAAATGATAGGAATGTCAAACTGAGGTTCTTCTTGGTTTTCTCTGCCATACGTCCACAATCTCTTCAAGGTCGCTCTCAGAGAGTACTTCTGGTGCCTCTATAGCAATCCTCATAAGGTGAGAAAGGCTGCAGTCACTTAGAGAATTACGCAAACGAGTCTTGATCATCTTCATCTGTGAGAAGCTTCTCTCCACAGAAGCAGTAGAAACTGGAATCGATAAGCAGATGGAGGCAATCTTGTGCAAATTGGGAAACATGGCCTTGAGCATGTCGTTTGAAACAAGTTCTTTCAGCTGTGATGCAGTAGTATCCCGTGCTTGCTTGACTAACAGCTGGCGGAATGTTTTCCACTCTGTAAGTATTTCAGTGGAAATCATGGCTGTCTTCACTGTTTCTTCTCCATCCAATGTTTCTGCATCTCTATCTTCTCCGTAGTGAGCAATCAGTTTCTCAACAGACGTGTCTCCATAAGTGGGAAAAGATACTGAATCTGGTTTTGGAACTTTCCGTGGATCGAATATAGACAATGCTGATACAACAGCGTTGGATGAAGAAAATCGGCTTGTTATGTTGGCCTTTAAATCAGCAACAAAAGGCTTACCAACAACATTCTGGAACGAAAGTATTTTATCAGCGTCAATAGACACCTTTGTAGATGACTTCAAGTCTTCAACGTTTTCAAGAAGCTCCAACACCCAGTTCGCTCCAGGAAAAACTGCATCATCCAAGGATTTAACAGTAGCATCAACAAGGAATGATATCAACGAGAGGTCAAGTTGCTCTGCCTGAAGTGCTTTGCTGAGCTTGGCTACTTGTGGTAGAGTGAAATCAAGCAAATATATAGCTGCAATCGTAGACAATTTGCAGAGGGCACCATGGATTCCAAGAGCTTCTGGCTCGTGGGACGTCTCGTAGATGTTCCCAATGGTGATTACAATTGCAGAATAACTTGCTTTGACAGCTTTGACACACCTTTCATGTGCCAGCCAGCGTGTGTCAGATGGCTTGATCACTTTCATTTCTGGAAGTTCAAGAACGTGCTGTACCTCCTTCAGACACTCTGCTCGCTTGGGGGAATTGCGAAAATGCTTCCAAAGAGTAGTCAATGTTCTGTAAACATGAGCAATTCCAGGAGTTTTATTGGCAGCTTGCACACAAGCCAACTGCAGTAAGTGACAGTGGCAGTGTATAAACAGAGCGTGAGGAGTATGTTTCTTGATACGTGCCTGAACCCCGGTCTTTCGTCCAGAAAAAGTTGCAGCTCCATCAAATCCCAATCCAACTATTCTTCCGACTTGTAGACCTTTCTTCTTTAAACAATCGATGAGATTAGAATAGATGGTCTCTGCATCAGCCTTCTTCAATGGAATAAGCTCCAGAAAGCACTCTACTGGTACACCATCTTCCTCCCAGCGGCAAAACACAGACAATTCTTCTACGTTGGTGACATCTGTGCACTCATCTGCCATGAGGCTGTACATAGGTGCCTTTTGAAGTCGCTTCAGAATCGACTCCTCCACCCATGTCCCCAATGATTCGATGAATTCAACCACAGCCAATCTTGATGTGTACACAGCATTTCTTGGTGCAGTTTCTAAGAATTGCTTCAAATGTTGGCTGCCACATCGAACCACCACGTCAACCAGCTTCTCAAATTTTGTCGAATGTGCAACTTGTTCTTTCGTAAGAAAATGAGTGAGTAGGATCAGGCACTTCACTGCAGCTCTGTTCTGAGCTCTTTTGCGAGCTAAAACATTCTGGAGTTGCTGTACAACTGTTCCACCTTTAGCTGCTCCTTTAGCTGCAAAAAGAGCTTGAGTTGCATGGATATGGAAGTCACTTCTCGCATGAGCTTTCATTTTTTTCAACAGCTTTCTTCCAATTTCTGCAAGGTTGTGTGACCCACACTCCTCCAGTACGCTGCAGACCAGATTGCTTGCAAACCTTGCAAAAGGCACCATCGCTATCCTCGTCATAATAGAGCCAACTGAAATCTTTCTCCCAGCTCTTAGAGTATTTTCTCTTCGTGGATACAGAAGAGCGGTGTTTGTTTTGCTTGCTTTTCTTTGAAGGTGGAGGACTAAGGCTAGGACTAGATGCCTCGACATGCTCAGAGCTATCTGTTCTGCTATCTTCGCTATCGCTGCTATTAGCATGAGAAGAGGCTTGAGAAGTACTTGCAAAGTATGAGCGAATATCCATATTAATATGAAGAGAAATCAGCTAGTAAGGTTTCTTTTATAGAGACTTTAAGACCATGACATAATGGACTGAGTTAAAAATACTGAGAGAGAGTGGGAAAGAAGGAGGGAACTGAAGAAGTGACAAACCTACAAAGGAGAACACGTGGTGGTGTGTGATGACTTTAAGACCATGACATAATGGACTGAGTTAAAAATACTGAGAGAGAGTGGGAAAGAAGGAGGGAACTGAAGAAGTGACAAACCTACAAAGGAGAACACGTGGTGGCGTGTGATGACATCATGTCTAAGATTAGACTTGAAGACCATGACATAATGGACTGAGTTAAAAATACTGAGAGAGAGGGAGTGGGAAAGAAGGAGAAACAAAAGAAGTGACAAACCTACAAAGGAGAGCACGTGGTGGTGTGTGATGTCATCGTGTCATGACACATGCTCTCCTTTTTCCAAGCAGCTACAATATCATGAGAAATATATACAGTCTAGCCATAGTTCGGTATAGCATAATGCCATTGGTAGTCAGTCAAAATAGCTATCCTCAGACATTGTAAAAGCAAAAAAAAATATGGGGGGATCTTCCCCCCAGACCCCCCTTTTACGGCTTATGAACATGTTAAGAAAATATTAACAAAAATTAGGGCACCAAGTGACCAACCATTTCCACCCCCCCCCCCCCCCCCCCCCCTAGAGAACTAGAGAAAAATTGTGTATGAAACCTGTTGTCCATGATTTTGTAAGAAAATGCATGGAATGCAACATAATTCGATTTCACAAAAGCCCACCTCCATTATACGAGTGACAAGTGACTATATCTAATCTATATATATATGCTGATTGCCGTAGCATGCAACTCCAGCAAATATTTAAGATGGAATGTTGTACTAAAGATTTTAGAAAAAGTGCATGCCATCATAAGTAGCAGCTATATATACAGTTAGTACTGCAAAAATACCTGTGGGTAAAACACTTTCGTACTCCACGCGGAAGCCCAGGGTGCACGTCCCCTTTCCGCACCATCCAGGCTCTCCGCCCCCCCTTATTTTTCCATATCTCAAGTTCGCCCCCCCTTGGCAAAATTTCTGTATACAACCCTGGATGGATGAAACCCAGAGTATCATATGCCGCCGTTGACAGTTGAACATGCAGCACTTTCTCTTCTTGAGTCACATGCATGCAGTACCACAATATTCTATACATTGCAGTCTAATTAGAATCATTTACCCCATCACACACACACACACGAAGCCTTTATGGTAGGCTACATGTATTTAGCAATGTAGAGGTGTATGTGCAGCTTGCAGGCAATCAACCTTTGCCCTTCGCCTCACGAATAAAATTGATTAGATTATCACCAGCAGGGTTTCATTTAGGGTGGGGGGTGGCAGTCCCTTTTTGCCCCCCCCCCTGGAAATTGTATTATTAATTGATGTTGATTAGTGCTTGACATCATGCCCCCCCCCACCCACTTAATATCCAGATTCCTCCAGTTGCTCCCCCCCCCCCCCCCCCCCCACCTTGGACATTTTTCTAAATGAAACTCTGACCAGCACTATACACCAGATGCAATTATGGGAAGCTAGCCAGTAAAAAAATCACCTCCGACAACATCATACGGCTGTTCTGCTCAAGGAAGTATGGGCTACTACCCCTCCTCTCTCTGGACTACTACCACACTGCTGCCACCTCTCCTCTCTCTGGACTACTACCACACTGCTGCCACCTCTCCTCTCTCTGGACTACTACCACACTGCTGCCACCCCTCCTCTCTCTGGACTACTACCACACTGCTGCCACCCCTCCTCTCTCTGGGCTACTACCACACTGCTGCCACCCCTCCTCTCTCTGGACTACTACCACACTGCTGCCACCCCTCCTCTCTCTGGACTACTATCACACTGCTGCCACCTCTCCTCTCTCTGGACTACTATCACACTGCTGCCACCTCTCCTCTCTCTGGACTACTATCACACTGCTGCCACCTCTCCTCTCTCTGGACTACTATCACACTGCTGCCACCCCTCCTCTCTCTGGGCACTGCTGCCACCTCTCCTCTCTCTGGACTACTACCACACTGCTGCCACCTCTCCTCTCTCTGGACTACTACCACACTGCTGCCACCTCTCCTCTCTCTGGACTACTACCACACTGCTGCCACCCCTCCTCTCTCTGGACTACTACCACACTGCTGCCACCTCTCCTCTCTCTGGACTACTACCACACTGCTGCCACCCCTCCTCTCTCTGGACTACTACCACACTGCTGCCACCCCTCCTCTCTCTGGACTACTATCACACTGCTGCCACCTCTCCTCTCTCTGGACTACTACCACACTGCTGCCACCCCTCCTCTCTCTGGACTACTACCACACTGCTGCCACCTCTCCTCTCTCTGGACTACTACCACACTGCTGCCACCTCTCCTCTCTCTCGGATACTACCACACTGCTGCCACCTCTCCTCTCTCTGGACTACTACCACACTGCTGCCACCTCTCCTCTCTCTGGACTACTACCACACTGCTGCCACCTCTCCTCTCTCTGGACTACTACCACACTGCTGCCACCCCTCCTCTCTCTGGACTACTACCACACTGCTGCCACCTCTCCTCTCTCTGGACTACTACCACACTGCTGCCACCCCTCCTCTCTCTGGACTACTACCACACTGCTGCCACCTCTCCTCTCTCTGGACTACTACCACACTGCTGCCACCCCTCCTCTCTCTGGGCTACTATCACACTGCTGCCACCTCTCCTCTCTCTGTGTCACCCTCTCTCCATGAAACTCGAAACCTTTGTAACACTTGCAATGCTTCCAGGATAAAACCTGATATGATGGCTAAGGGCTGGTGGGTACTTGGCCATCCTTCAAGGGCTACCACCACATGTTGTCACACACAACACACTCTGAAATGCACAGCAGAAAGTCCTGAGACGTATTTAGTATATCCGAGAGACACACACGCATGGCGTGCATTCTTGAAATTGAGCTGGCAGCAGAAGATAGTGTCTGCACTAGACCCACATCTGCTCCTGCTATTCACATGGCACTGGCAGCAGCAGGTGGTGCCTGCACCAGACCCCATGCCTGCTCCTGCTACTCACATGGCACTGGCAGCAGCAGGTGGTGCCTGCACCAGACCCCATGCCTGCTCCTGCTATTTACCTGTTGCTGCCATTCCCAGTGCAGCTGAATGTCCATCTACATATTTGAAGGCAAGCTCATAGCTCTTTCACCACCCGCTTTCATACTTGGCTAGTCCAGCAGACAAGACAGGATCGTGCTCCAGTGAAGCGTGGCTTACACACGTGCACAGCTTTCATTTGAGTGTGCTGCACTCTTAGAAGTTTGTGGCATTCTTTATAGTGAAGGCTATCATTACTCCAGGTCGACGTATGAACCCTGGAGGACTTCTCCACCAGAGGGAGGGACATTTAAAGTTCAAATGTCCATAACATGGTGGAAGCCTTGGTCTCTTGGCTTTGGCTCTCATCAGAAGAAGGGGAACAATCTCTGTATTCTACCACACGTGGGTTACGGCACAGATGCCAAGTATACTACAGGAAGTGCCTAGTATACTACAGGAAGTAGCAATAACCCCACAAACTCTCAACATGCACAAAGTGTGTGGTTGGCCTGTTGCTCTGGAGACAACCACCTAGCATGCTGGTGAGAGTGGGCTTTCTGCTGGTGCGGAGATGCAAGATTATGGTGATAGCAGCAGCTGCAAATAACTAATCTTGCTGCAAGTTAGAGCGTGCAGGAAACTCTGCCACCACCAGCATAGAATGGGACAATTGGCAAGGCCAGACTGAGGTCACTTGGTTTTAGCAAGCATCTTTATGCATAGTGTGCGATAGATCCACCCATTTCCACCTTCAAGGCTGATCTGTATATTGGCTAATTAAATGAGGGGTGCATTATCAAAGCAACTTCATCATTAAAAATATTGTTATCATTATTATTGTTATCATTATTATTGTTACTTATTTATTATTATTATTATTATTATTATTATTATTATTATTATTATTATTATTATTATTATTATTATTATTATTATTATTATTATTATTATTATTATTATTATTATTATTATTATTATTATTATTATGCTGCTGTTATTAGAATTATTCTAAACACATCCTTAACCTTTCCACCTGCAGACTCAGTAATATACCTCATGTTCCTAGCAACCACGTTTAGGGTTAGCACTGCCCCGGATAAAAACAGTGGTCAAATTCCATAGCCCATAAGAAATGAATATATCTCTACTAATTATGACCCACTAATTATCACTGTCTTTATCCTGCTGTTCAGTAAGTGTCTGTTGTTATTGCATACCATCTAAACACAGCCCATAGAACATTGAAGTGTGACACTGTGTGGATCAATCAAACATCTTTTCACTACAGTCATGAGTCATTATGCGTCAACACAACTGATTATACTACGTGTATTTATATTATTATTATTGTTATTAATATTGATATTATTATTGATATTATTATTATTATATATAATTGTTATTATTATTGATATTATTATTATCGATTATTATTATTATTATTATCATTATTATCATCATTCTGTCCACATCACAAAAATCTATGCCACACATATTCATGGCAAACCAATTATGGAGAAAAGCCGTTTAGAATCTGCTGCTACACAAGTCTTTGAGATGGAGTTCCCAATTTTGGGTGCATTTAACTTTGCTATGGCAATAGTTAGACCTACAATTCCAGTACTAAAGTAGGGACACTCCCTTGTATTCTACGCTACATGCTCATTCTGACCGATGGACTGCGTATTCAAGTGGCGATGACCCAGAGGGCCTAAACACTACACACACAAACCTGTACATGTTGAAACTGCAATGGGCATGCCATTCATTGTAGCCCCTCCCCCTTTCTTAGCAGCGAACAGCTGATCCAAGATAAAGTTGTAGACCACACCCATGACTGGAACCTTCTTGACAGCTAAGCCAATGGAGATAGCCGAGAACGGAAAGCCGTGAATGAAGTTGGTAGTGCCGTCGATGGGGTCCACCATCCAGGTGGGGTCATTGGTCAGGCCTCGCCTCTGGTCTTCACACGATTCCTCACCTATGAACCTAACACAATAAATAAAACATGTGAAATAACAACAACAATAAACAAATATTGGAAGCCTCCATAAAACGCTCCACACCTCTTGACGACCATATATATAGTTCCTGATGTAGGCGGAGCTACGAGTGCCTATCATTAGAGCAGCTTATTTCATAGATCTAGTCTGTGGATTGAGGGTAACAAGTCTTTGGCGATTGGCACATGTTTTTGCGGACTCATAAAGGGCAAGGCCATAACGGAGATACAAAGTAGAAATGTCACAATTCCTTTGAACAAGCAAACACACACACACATATAATGTACAACATATATACATGTACACCATATGTATACATATACATGTACAACATATACATGTACAACATATATACATGTACATGCATAACATATACATACATATACATATATACATATACAAGTGTATAACATATACACATATACATGTACAACATATATACATGTACATGCATAACATATACATACATATACATATATACATATACAAGTGTATAACATATACACATATACATGTACAAGTGTATAACATATATACATATACATGTACAAGTGTATAACATATATACATATACAAGTGTATAACATATATACATATACATGTACAAGTGTATAACATATATACATGTACAAGTGTATGACATATATACATATACAACATATACATGTACAACATATATGCATATACATGTGAAAGTGTACAACACACATATATATAGCATAATTGCATTAGCTCTGTGCACATGGAGCACGGGCAAATCAATAGACAGAAGCCAGCTGCAATAAACTTCAACAAACAAGTTCGCACAGGCTAATAAATAAACAGAATAAACTACATTAAAAAGCATTATATTAAAAAGCAGTATTATAATATTGGTCTTCAATGGTAAAGGTTTCTATAAATGTTTTCTGTCTTCGTTGGTAAACATTTCTAGACAATCCAATGTTGGCTGGACGAAACGTCGAGTGAGTAAATTTCATTTTAGGTTGATTATCGAGAATGCCACTGTAAAATATTTTTGTCAAGTTTCTATATGTTGGTTTGTTTCTATATGTCTAATGTAGGTTTGTTTCTATATGTTGGTTTGTTTCTATATGTTGGTTGGTTTCTATACATTGGTTTGTGACTATATATATATATATATTTTTATGTTGGTTTGTTTGTATTTATAGTAAAGTACCCTCCTTCACAAGAAGTTACCACCAGAACTAAACAATAATAGATGTTATTATTACTACTAAATCCGTTAATAATAGATGTTATTATTACTACTAAATCCGTTACACATAGACCCATGCATCATAAGTAGTTCCCTGGTTTTGTTGAAGGTCTGCTACTCAAGTGGTCTATGTCATTGATGACCCTTCCCTATTCTTCTGAATAATTAATCGTTGCAATGCAGTTTGGAGTCTTCTGGTAGCACAATTATACAATTATGAAGAACGGACATGCCATCACAATTATGTGAGGAAAAAGTAGATTGCATTCACAGATAGAAACAAGATCTAAAAATGAAATTCCACGTTTTAATTTTTTTAAAGCTACTTGTTTCACCATCTTCATGAAGGACTCGAGGCATGCTCGAAAGTGTTGCGGGGTCAAAATCGGCCAAAGTCACCATCTACAACACTAGGAAGATGCCGGAGTAAGTTTTAGCTGCTTTGCTTGTTTTGTCTGCCATTTTAAAATGGGGTCAAACTAACCCATATAAGGAATGCTACCTGCATCCCCAACAGGAAGCCAGCTACAATAGACACCAGCAAATAAAATTAATTCCCGATGAAGTGGCTAGGGTTGGGGCAGTGGCTAGGGTTGGGGCAGTGGCTAGGGTTGGAGCAGTGGCTAGGGCAGTGGCTAGGGTTGGGGCAGTGGCTAGGGTTAGGGCAGTCGCTAGGGTTAGAGTAGTGGCTAGAGCAGTGGCTAGGGTTGGGGCAGTGGCTAGGGTTGGGGCAGTGGCTAGGGTTAGGGCAGTGGCTAGGGTTGGGGCAGTGGCTAGGGTTGGGGCAGTGGCTAGGGTTGGGGCAGTGGCTAGGGTTGGGGCAGTGACTAGGGTTGGGGCAGTGGCTAGGGTTGGGGCAGTGGCTAGGGTTGGGGCAGTGGCTAGGGTTGGGGCAGTGGCTAGGGTTAGGGTAGTGGCTAGAGCAGTGGCTAGGGTTGGGGCAGTGGTTAGGGTTGGGGCAGTGGTTAGGGTTGGGGCAGTGGCTAGGGTTGGGGCAGTGGCTAGGGTTGGGGCAGTGGCTAGGGTTAGGGCAGTGGCTAGGGTTGGGGCAGTGGCTGCAGTGGCTAGGGTTAGGGCAGTGGCTAGGGTTGGGGCAGTGGCTATGGTTAGGGCAGTGGCTAGGGTTAGGGCAGTGGCTAGGGTTGGGGCAGTGGCTAGGGTTAGGGCAGTGGCTAGGGTTGGGGCAGTGGCTAGGGCAGTGGCTAGGGCAGTGGCTAGGGCAGTGGCTAGGGTTGGGGCAGTGGCTAGGGTTGGGACAGTGGCTAGGGTTGGGACAGTGGCTAGGGTTAGGGCAGTGGCTAGGGTTGGGGCAGTGGCTAGGGTTAGGGTAGTGGCTAGAGCAGTGGCTAGGGTTGGGGCAGTGGCTAGGGTTGGGGCAGTGGCTAGGGTTGGGGCAGTGGCTAGGGTTAGGGCAGTGGCTAGGGTCGGGGCAGTGGCTAGGGTTGGGGCAGTGGCTAGGGTTGGGGCAGTGGCTAAGGTTGGGGCAGTGGCTAGGGTTGGGGCAGTGGCTAGGGCAGTGGCTAGGGTTAGGGCAGAGGGCAGTGGCTAGGGTTAGGGCAGTGGCTAGGGTTGGGGTAGTGGCTAGGGTTAGGGCAGAGGCTAGGGTTGGGACAGTCTCTAGGGTTAGGGCAGTGGCTAGGGCTAGGGCAGTGGCTAGGGTTAGGGCAGTGGCTAGGGTTAGGGCAGTGGCTAGGGTTAGGGCAGTGGCTAGAGCTGTGGCTAGGGTTAAGGCAGTGGCTAGAGCAGTGGCTAGGGTTAGGGCAGTGGCTAGGGTTAGGGCAGTGGCTAGAGCAGTGGCTAGGGTTAAGGCAGTGGCTAGAGCAGTGGCTAGGGTTGGGGCAGTGGCTAGGGTTAGGGCAGTAGCTAGAGCAGTGGCTAGGGTTGGGGCAGTGGCTAGGGTTAGGGCAGTGGCTAGAGCAGTGGCTAGAGCTGTGGCTAGGGTCAGGGCAGTGGCTAGAGCAGTGGCTAGAGCTGTGGCTAGGGTTAAGGCAGTGGTTAAGGCAGTGGCTAGAGCAGTGGCTAGAGCTATAGAATTAGACAGGGATTGGGAAATGTGTGCTATGGTTACTCCATTATTAAGTTGCATTTCTCTCACAAAATGTTGATGACTTGCAGCAATTATCTCTCCAAACATTCTCCTCTTCAAAATGTCACAAAACGAGGATGAAGCCATCAGCATTGGCAGTTGTTATCCTACGTCCAACCAAGTCTTGGACCAAGGACGCCACCTCCTGCTTCCCCACTCTCGAAGCTCAGTTTCAGACGTGCAAAATCACTGGATCCTGCCCATAACCACATGGCGGGGCCTCTCTCGACCAAGAGACACACGCAATGGTCCGGGACATCCTTGTTGGTAACTAAGCCTCTGGGACACTATTTGCTCTCCAGACACGGGCCGTTGACCAACACACTACACCCTCTCCAACCAGACATCACTGTTCAAAACAATCCTTTGCCGGCTTATTGACAATCAAATTCATAGTTTGCAAAAGGTCAGTAATATTAGGAGGAAGTGGGCATGAAGAAGCATCAAGAAGCTGGTTCCCTGAGGCTGTCATTTGTACTTTAAAACTGATAATGAAACAAGAGCTGGTTTCTCCTCCCCTAGATACAGAGGCACTTGCTGGACACATGGCCCGGTGTCGTTGCTGATATTCAGCAGCATGGTATTATCTGTAGACCAATGTTTCGGAGCTCGATTTCCAGATGGGAATTCAAAAGCGAGAATGACACCAAGCAGTTTTTCCTTAGTAAGTTTTTCCTTTAAGAAGACAATCTCCCACCAAACCCCGACAGAAAACTGCAGTTATCTGCCTCTTAACTTATGCCGACTACTTCCACTCATCTTGCCCACCCCTGTCGATCCATTGTCCTCGGAGGGCACGGCACAATTTTGATTCCCGTTTGATCCCAATTTAGTATAAGCTTGGGTGGGATTTCCTCCATGGTAACAGTGCAAACAAGAACATTTGGAGGAAATGGTTATTTTAACTCTATCAAAACCAGTAACAGCATTTGTTCTTTGCAGCAGTTGCCTTCCTTTGCAACAAACTTCATACGATTCGTGATGGTCTAAGCCCATGGCTTGTTAAGACATCCAAGGACGCTAAACTCTTCCAGCTTTGTCTTGTGGTATTTCAATAGTATCCCTCTAGCTACAGCCATCCTCTCCCTCCTGCTTCTCTAACTTTCCTCAAGTGCAACTGTACCAACCTTCGTGTCCAAAGGCTCTCCCACCAGGAGTGGCCAGCTACGCCTTTTGTGAGGCGCAACCAATACGTCATCCACATCTGATAGTCCCTTCTCCTCACCTCCTCCAATAGCTATCTCTGATCGATCCAACAGTGGCATCGCTCACTTCTACTTCAGCTTCCCAGCAAGGTCATGCTGCAACTACCTCGTGATAGCTGGCATACCTTCCAAGCTCAGCAGAAAGCTTTCTACTTCAGCTTCCCAGAAAGGTGACACGATGCCTCGTGATAGCTGGCATACCTTCCAAGCTCAGCAAAAAGCTTTCTTACTATATCTGTGAGACTTCAACGCATGCCTTTGTCCTCAGATTGAGCAGTGGTACACTTGATAAGGAAGAAGACAGAGAACCTCTAGGATTAGGGAGCTCATCCTTTGGACGAATGTACCACCTCAGACTCATAGTTCTCGGACTACAAACTCGAGGACAACACTGATTCTATAGAGTCCAAATAACATCTTTGCTCTCAATTACTTTATAGCTGACTGGTGGAGGACAACACTGATTCTATAGAGTCCAAATAACATCTTTGCTCTCAATTACTTTATAGCTGAATGGTGGAGGACAACACTGATTCTATGGAGTCCAAATAACATCTTTACTCTCAATTACTTTATAGCCGACTGGTGGAGGACAACACTGATTCTATAGAGTCCAAATAACATCTTTGCTCTCAATTACTTTATAGCTGACTGGTGGAGGACAACACTGATTCTATGGAGTCCAAATAACATCTTTGCTCTCAATTACTTTATAGCTGACTGGTGGAGGACAACACTGATTCTATGGAGTCCAAATAACATCTTTACTCTCAATTACTTTATAGCCGACTGATGGAGGACAACACTGATTCTATAGAGTCCAAATAACATCTTTGCTCTCAATTACTTTATAGCCGACTGGTGGAGGACAACACTGATTCTATAGAGTCCAAATAACATCTTTACTCTCAATTACTTTATAGCCGACTGGTGGAGGACAACACTGATTCTATGGAGTCCAAATAACATCTTTGCTCTCAATTACTTTATAGCTGACTGGTGGAGGACAACACTGATTCTATAGAGTCCAAATAACATCTTTACTCTCAATTACTTTATAGCCGACTGGTGGAGGACAACACTGATTCTATGGAGTCCAACTCAGAGTTGTTGATGGACGCTAACATAAATCAGCACAAACCAAATATTGTTGCTATTGTCGACTGTACCCGCGTCTGGTCAGCTACATCCTCCTGCAAGGACTTGGCAACAGTTGCACAGGAGAACCCCACCAACCAAACAGCAGAAGTGAGTGTGAGTCATTACAGCACATGCATTAGCTTGACTGCGTTGTCATCAGTGAAATTACTCGCCAGATTATCCCTACCCTCAGCTGTATTCTGCAATGGAGAAACAGAGTAGTCGTGAGGACGTGCTTGGAGCATCTGTAGTCTTCTGGTCTCAAGTTCTTTTTATGAGTCTATTGTATGCAAGGGGAAAAAGAGGTCCGACATGAAGAACTCGCCCACCATAGTGAAGGATTCAAAGATGCTAGGAGTCCTAATATCCATGGAAACCACCATCTAGGTTGACCACCATTTAGGTAGCTAAGAAGCTGCCAATGTGAGTAGACATGGGGGCATGGACTTTGGTTTGGGGAATATGAGTCAAACTAATAAAAGGAGTATTAGCAGATTCTCATTATGTACCTTACGCACGTATTGGAGCCTTTACAATTGTATAGTATTTATATTTTTGCTATATGCATTTGGAGTCCATTTTTGAGTGATAAGAGATCCTGATCTTGCTCATCAAAGACCCGACGTTACCAGCTTCGCTGATTCCTTCTCAAGTCTCTCCTCTCCATATGTCTTACCCTCCAGCAACAAATTCTTCTACCCCGAGCTGAAGGACTTGTGTGCTGGCAAAAGCAATGCA
Organism: Cladorhizidae sp. MBARI D1340-BT2; assembly: GCA_028752905.1. Taxonomy (NCBI): domain Eukaryota; kingdom Metazoa; phylum Porifera; class Demospongiae; order Poecilosclerida; family Cladorhizidae; species Cladorhizidae sp. MBARI D1340-BT2. The sequence continues at coordinate 24,043,784 of JAQNBH010000018.1, forward strand.
CATCCTAGTTCTCGTCCTAGTTCTCTTTCAACTCCAACAGTATATCCAGGAGCAGTAAGTTAAGATTTCTCTTCCCAGGGGAGCAGGGGAGGCCATGAAATATTACATGTAGTATACATGTATGTTATACATATATGTTGTGCGGGCACAAGCCAGTAAGGTGCAGCTCCAAATACTGTAGGCACCTCTCCAGCACTGACGGCCGCTTTAACCTTCCATCTAAAAAACAACAACCACAGATGGGTGGGTGCTTGCTACGCATACCAGTCACTTGTATCATGAAGTAGGAAACTGGCACCTTATAAATGGTGACGTAGCCCTGCATTATTCGCCTTCATGAGATCATCTGAAATGAGTTCAGAAGTTATATCTACACACCTACTAAAGTGAGGATTTTTATTGTCGAGCCAGCGTCCTCTGGTAGGGCACGTTGCTCTTGATCCTCAGAGTCACTGAAACTTGCAAGTCGTAACTTCACCTACATCCAACTCCACAAATTATCTTCGTCGATGTCCTTTGCCTCCGCCTCGTGTAGGATCATTCACTGGGCGCTTACTGCATGTTCATGGAAAACAGAGAGTGGGTGCTTGCCACAACAGTGGCCGCTTAGTTCAGTCGTTGTGATCATCGTCGTGGGTTCTTACCTCACCTACTCTGTAACAATATGAACAGTGCTGTCATTCACCATATCCATTGCTACTGTGACAGTGTGTTCGTATTTATATTATGATTAGATCATTAATTAACTGTTAGGGGACCCAGACAATATCGCAGACAGAGTCTAAATTCCCATTCTTGGAGATGGAGACCTAGAGCACGAGAAGGGATTACATTCAGCCAATCACCTGCATGGGGGATGGCTGACGAGAGGGAAAGGGCCTTGAGGTGAATATCAGCAACCACAGAGACAAGCCTAGAGTGGGAAGCTTCATCAATGGAGTGGGAGAGATGTTTCTGGTGGAGAGGGAGTCCACATCTGAGATGGAGCACCAGTCAGGTTTATTGGCAGATTTGGCCAGGTCTAAAACGGCAGGGGCAAGTGAATTGAGTCGGCAGGAGGGTGACCAAGGATTCTGCCAACCAGGGTCTTGGACTGGTCAAGGGAGCAGATGAAGGCAGCGGGGGCGTGAAGAGAAGCTCTTCGGATATTCAGCCCACCGAGTGAACTGGGAAGGGAGGTCTTCAACCAGGCCCAATCCGAAAGAGGTCCACCTGCGAGGTCTGACAGTGCCTCCTGCATGGAATTGTCAAAAACAATGGAGGTTTCCCGGATGTGGCTTGGGGGACAGGTGCGCAGGGCGAAGGACACTTTCGGGAGGGCGAGGATGGACCGGAGAAGGGTGGTTTCCATTTGAGAATCCTGCAGGTCGGCCAGCTTGGCCAAGGTTGCCTGCCCGTTTGAGCATGGAGGACTCACAAAAGGAGTCGAAGCCACCTCTGGTGAAGGGAATGTCAACTGGGAAGGGATTGTGGGTCAGAGGGTCATTAGGTGGAATGAAGAGCAGTGAATTGGGCCTGTTAAGCTTGAGACCACGGGCAGGCCCGTCCTCCTCGATGATGGCCAGAGCGGAGCGAAGGTCATCAGCAGAACCACACAGCGTACCGTCATCTAGGTACCATGCATTGATCAGGAGATTGGGGACCTCTTCCGATCCTCTCAATGATGGGCTGGAGGGGGAGAGCAAAGCAGAGTGGACCGAGAGGGTCTCCCTGCTGGACTCCACAGCAGCTAAGGATGGAGTAGTCACCCAGTCGAAGAATAGGTTGAACCCCATAGCAACTTTCCATCCAAGCCGCCATAGATGGAAGGCGTTTCCTCACTTCTTGAAACATATATAACAACAATCCACACAGTTGAAGGCGTTGGAGAAATCCAGCAATAAAGTTCATCTACGATCTGACGGAATGTTAGCGTCCTCCTGCACCTGGGAAAAGGCATGTACAATGGCCTCACATCCAACCGGAACACCAACCCCCAACTGGAGGGGAGTTAGAACACGGAAAGCCACTGCTCGGGAAATGCATTTGGAAGTAAGACGGCGAATGACCTCCCCCACAGCAATAGGACGAAGGCCACCGTCTTTCTTTTGGCAGGAAAAAAGGAGGTTCCACAGAGGTGGGGGACCATCACTCGAGGGGCTTTGCCAGCAGAAAAAAGTTGACAACTCCCGTCAAGGCTTGAAGGGCACTGTTGGCACGGTCTGAGGAGGGGCAGAAAACAGCTTCCTTGAAATGATTAGCCCTGAAAGAAGATGGACCCGGAGAAGAGCCACTAGGGAAATATTTCAAAGCCTTTGTGACAATTAATTCAGTTATTTGGATGGGCGAAGGGACGGGGTCGGAGGGGAGGTGAGTGGTTTGTACCTGGGGGTGCTTTGCTAACATCACCTTGCGAACATCTTCAGATGTTTGAGCAAGCCCACAAGAGGAGAGGGCCTGGATGGCCTTCCTGCACTGACTCTCCTCCACGGCCCACCTAGCACGTCTGGCATTGGAGGCCTTCAGTGATTCAGGTGACAACTTCTTTGACTTCCAGCGAAGAAGGATGAGCCTGTGTTTCTCCAAAACCTCAGCCCAAAGACCCATGATGTCACCTGCCTGCCATCTCCTGATCCTGGATCTCACTGTGTCTTGAGTTTCACGCCAGTGGCTGCGAACTCCTCTAGCGGGATTAGAAAGAATGCAGTGGGCAAGCATGAACAGCTTACTCCAGGCATCTATCACTGAAGGGTCTGTGCAAATGTCTCGACAAACCCCACACACAATGCATGCCCAAGCATCCCTGGCACCCTTGGGGACATGATGAAGGGTAGGGACCCTTACATCAAGGATAGAAGACAGAGAAGGGAGAGATGAGTGATCCCTGGCACCCTTGGGGGCATGATGAAGGGTTAGGGACCCTTACATCAAGGATAGAAGACAGAGAAGGGAGAGATGAGTGGGAAGGAGAGGCAGGGACAGGAGGACACAGATAGACAGCAGCTGGTATGGTGCATTGGGAGGGGGGGGATATCATTAGAAGCGCAGGGAGCACTCACAGGGTCCAGGATGGGAAGGGGGGAAGCAGGAGAGGGAAGGGATAAGGTAGATGACAGTCTTGTGGAGGGCAAAGAGGAAGAAGTTGGAGGTGCTGCTGAAAGTTCTGACGTTGTTGAACCGGCAAGAGGCTGGGAGGATCCTGGGTGGGCACTAATAGGAGCATTGCTAGTTTGAAAGTTAGGACACCGGCTCTGGCCAGGTGAGGGCTCGAGTGGTTCATGAGTGCCCAGAGAGCGTGGAGTGACTTGCTGTGGTGTAGAACGAGAGCGGCCGACACCACGTGGTTGCTTGTTGAGGCATTTACCCAAAAAACCCTGGCAGACACTTCCCACAGGACCAACCGGCTTTGGCACAGGTACGCCTCTGGCATGATCCAGTGTGATTACGATTACACCCAGTTGATTGGCTTCATGGCTGGGATCAATCCAGTTAGCGTAGTCTTAGCTAGTTGGCTAAGGCTAGAGCAATCGCAAGCAAGCACACATTGTACGCACTTGAAGTATAGCAGTATAGCGGTCCCAACCCAGAACAGTGAAGTTCCACGCATTCAGGCTTACTTGTGGGCAGGGAAGTGCTGTCTTAGGGTGGACAAAATGAGCTCCTCCACTTTCTTATCTGTCTCCGTCACTAGGTCTGCAGTGGAGGCCTTGATCTGAAAAGTCATATCCACGTGAAGGGCTTCATACGCAACCTAGAAAAAGTCGTCATAACAAATACCACATGCAAACGCACCAACTTTTCCAGCAGTTTTTGCAAGTCCCTTGGCCAGTTTGAAGCAATTTTCCAGCTCGCTTTCGGAGGACATATTTACAGGGGATTCACTCGATCTAAGGTACGGGTGTGTGGTTTACACGAAAAGGTGCGGTTCCAGTCATGTGATATTTGGGGGGAAACTTCTAAGTTCTGGCGTGGGGTTGCTAACGGTGGCTAGAAACTGCTGCTTGGAATGGATAGTGCTTTCTAAAAAGCTGTGATGGACTGTAGCTATGTTGCTCTATCGTGTGCAGTGGAAGTATAAACATTGCTGCTTGGACACTAATACTGAAGACTGTATCACCTCCAAAAGCCCTCGGGCTCTCACTGACAATCCAGCAACTCCAGCTTGATATCATGGAAACACAGGACTAGATGATGGCAGAGGGTTTTTATGAATCTCATGGGACTGGCACTGGATCAAGTGTCGTTTACGACTCCAGCCATCAAAAAAATTCGTGCGCGTTTTTTTTTACCGTGCCGCGTTTAAAAAAAAGTTATTATTATATATTTTTTAATATAATATTTTGAATAGATACAAAAGCACAATTTCAAGTACATTTTGGGTTATATAAGTTTTAAAGTTGACGCACGGGCGGGGGTACACGTGGGAAATACCGCGTTTATACAAGAAGCATCGTTATGGCAACACTGAGGTCCATTGCTCCTGCTGCGTTTGGAACTACTGAAGAGGTTATGGGCTATCTGAACAGTAAGGGTCTACTAGCGATTGATTTTTCATGTTCCAGGTAAGATAAGGTCTATCTTTTTCATGTTCCAGATAAGACATCACATAATTATAATACTATGTTATAAGACATCACATAATTATTATACTATGTTATACCCATGTGTATAGGTGTAGTACTTCAATGGTGATGAGGAAAAAAAGTGACCTGAAGGATGGCAAAATTTGGGCATGCCCTAGTTGTAAATCTCTTCGATCAATTCGGCATGGGAGTTTTTTCTCCAAATCGCACATGGTCCTTCAGACATGGCTCCTATTGATATATTGGTGGGTGAGACAGTACCCTGTATTGGATGCAGCAGATGAGTCTGGCTGCAGCAAGAAAAGTGCAATAAATGTGTACCAGTGGCTGAGGGAAGTGTGCTCTGCAGCACTATGTCGAACACAGATTGTGCTTGGTGGTGTTGGATCCGTTATTCAAATAGACGAGTCACAGTTCACGCACAAACCGAAGGTATCACTGTAACATTGATATACTTGAATGGATGATCACTTTCGGTATTGACTGTTTAGCATCATAGAGGCCTAAGGAGACTTGGATTTTTGGGATGGTTGACACGGTGCATACGCCTGCTCTTGGTACACTTGATAAACGTATTGTGCCTATTTCAAAGATTTTAATTCAATGAAATTTATTTAGGTTACATGCAAGTTGTGGATAAGAGGGATGCAGCCACCTTGCTACCCATTATCCAGGCCCATGCTGCACCTGGATCGATAATCTATTCTGACCAGTGGGCAGCCTATAGGCAGGTGGCTACTCTGCCTGGGATTGTGGCACATGAAACTGTGAACCACTCGATTGAGTTTGTGGATCAGAGTACGGGTGTGCACACCCAAAATATTGAATCATATTGGAACAGGGTATGGTTTGTGGAACATAATTTTATTTTATTTTAACAACAAGTATTTTTTTAAATTTTAACAACAATTATTATATTGTGCAGGTGAAGGTGAAGCTAAAGAGGATGAAAGGAGTGCATCGCCACCAGCTCCTATCCTACCTGGATGAGTTTATGTGGCGGGAGAGAAATGGACCAACTGTAGCTTTAACTTACAATAACATTTTAACAGAAATTAAAACCCAATACCCTGTTTGATTGTATTATTATTTATTTGATATTTTTATTTGGATGATATTTCATGAAAAAAGACTACCCCCTCCAAATCAGCTGCAATGCAGATATTTTTATTTGGATGATATTTCATGAAAAAAGACTACCCCCTCCAAATCAGCTGCAATGCAAAAAAATAATTCAATTCCCACGTGTACCCCCGCCCGTGCGTCAACTTTAAAAAACGCGGCACGGTGCGTGCGTAAACTTTAAAAAACGCGCACGAATTTTTTGATGGCTGGAGTCGTAAACGACACTTGATCCCTGGCACTTGCCCCCCCCACTCAACTATTTTATGTCAAAACGTAACTCAATCCTGATTTGCTTCCCTGGATGCCCACAAGTTTTGTCGGTGCAGTCTTTCTAGACATCAAGAAAGCTTTTGTCTCTGTGCTGCATAGACCACTCTTAAACACTCTGTCCTCACTTAATATTCCTTCTCACCTCCTCTGTTGGCTCACTTCCTATCTTACGGCCCGTTCACAAGTGTTGCTATCTCTGGTGCTCTCTTCTTCGTGTCATGCATCCTCTGGAGTGCCTCAAGAATCTATTCTTGGTCCTCTTCTCTTTGTTCTTTACATTAACGACATTGCAAAGCTCCCACTCTCGACATCTTCTACACTTACTCTCTATGCAGATGATATCCTCCTCTCCCATTCCTTCTCTTTCACCTCTTCCTTAGGTACAATCAGATATTGACATTATATCATCATGGCTATCTTCCCGTCTCCTAATAATTAACCCTAATAAGAGCAAGTACATGATCTCTCGTAAACCCCTCGCATTCTCATACTCCACTGTATTAGTCAATAGTACTCCCCTTAATCTCGTCACTTCATTTACATACTTAGGAGTAACTTTCACCTGTAACCTCTCCTGGATCCTGCTACTAAATCAAGAAAAATAATAGGGATTAATTTATTGCTTTTACCATCACTTATGCTAATTAAACTTTACACAACACTCATTTAAGTTACTGTTCCTCTGTGTGGTCACCTCCTCCCTCTTCTTGTAGTTCAAAATTCTTAGAACACATTCAGCACTTTGCACTCAGACTCTGTATATACTCACCAATGGACTTCTGACTATGTATCCAACCTCTCCACCTTTAAACTTCCTACACTCTCAAATAGACGTGCTCGGGCCAAGCTCCTTCTAATTTACAAAATAATAAACAATTATATACATCCATTTTCCTCCAGACTCAATCCAATTACCTCTGTCTTCTCACCAATACCACCCATCGAACATCATAATCCCATTCTCCCACACTGCATCCATGTAGTCTTCCTTCATTCCCTCCACCACAGCTCTTTGGAACTCACTCCCAACCTCCATTAGATCCTCGTCCTCACTCTCTTCCTTCAAACGATTTATTAAACAATTCTTCGCCTAACTTAAATCATTTTTCTACCTATATTGTTGTCATGCTTTTGCTACAGAGCTCATTTTTCAAAAAAAAACAAAAAAAAAGTTGTCTCCTCCAACAAAGTACTCCAAAGTACCTTCATGGATAAAAATACCTTCAGGGATAAAACCACTTATACAAATATTTGCATGTCTATTTTTAATATCATATTTTTAATTAATTATAATTAGCAGCATTCCCTTTCACAATCATAAAAATAAAAACTGACCTTTTTCCTTGGTATATATTCCTGCACAGTGACATTATTGCCCTCCAGACAATTTTGGGGAGAGGTCTCCGAGGTGGCTGAAATAGCAAACTGATGTAAAAGCCTATAGGATATTGCAGTGGCTTCCAGAGACTCCGCGTGTTATCTATGACACCTCACCCTCACAATAATTTTGCCTGGCCGGCAACAGTTACGTCTTATCCCCAGCTAGTACAGCACAATAAACCTTCCTCCTAGCTAATATTGGCCATCACTCACGCAAAATTCTCCCCACCAACCCTGTACATTCATCTTTTTCTCAATTACTAAAACATAAAGGTTACTCTTTGAGAAGAGTTAGATCTACTGTCTGAGAAGTATTCTGTACGAGATGTGGAGAGGCGAGCAACTTTCTTTCTTTGAAAAGAGGCAGAACACTAATGTAGTGACAATTATTTTCATATGTGACAGCTCCATTGATTTTTGAAAACCACTTTGTGCAATGTCTGTGGGAATATGTATGGAGCCTTTTAGAGGTGTGAATCTGGTCCATCTGCACTCACCTTTGACTAAAGAATCAGTAGCCACATAGGTGTCCACTTGAAAGTGTTGAGGCAGCAACAAGCTCAAGTTGTGTCCCACATGATCCCAATCTGCTTGCTGTGTCTAGATGTTCTTTCAGTCTCACCTCTGCTGCAAGATGTCCCTGGGAGTGGAAGTGACCCATGATTTGAACAATTCCATATTTTGAGCAACAAATTGCACTAAAGTAGCTCACTAGAAAGACTGCACAGACTTGTGGGCATCCAGGGAAGCAAACAAGGATTGAGTTACGTTTTGACATAAAATAGTTGAGTGGGGGTGCAAGTACCAGTCCCATGAGATTCATAAAAACCCTCTGCCATCATCTAGTCCTGTGTTTCCATGATATCAAGCTGGAGTTGCTGGATTGTCAGTGAGAGCCTGAGGGCTTTTGGAGGACAGGTGATACAGTCTCTTCACATTAGCAAGCTATTGTGTCCAAGCTGCAATGTTTATACTCACTGCACACGATAGAGCAGCATAGCTACAGTCCATCACAGCTTTTTAGCAAGCAATATCCATTCCAAGCAGCAATAACAACCCTACGCCTGCCCCCCCCATGAAAACCACACCCCTGTACCTGGCGGAAATATCACATGACTGGAACCACACCTTTTCGTGTAAACCACACACCCATACCTCGGATCGGGGCAGTGAATCGGTAAAGGGGTTATCATGAGTATATATACACGCGATTGTGGTTACGCTCGAAAAAATTTCACAGTGAACTTCATGCTCAAAAAGACAGATCTCTCTGCGTGCTCTCTTGTACTAAAAATGTAGTGTACCCATGGGGGGCTTACGCAGGGTGGGGGGGTTTATGGGGGTTCTGCATAACCCCCCTTTCATTTTAATGATATTCATTGGAATGTGTGTGGGTGGGTGTTTACCCCTCCCTTAGATTTCATTTCAGGCACTGGCACATAATTAAACAAAATCACAATAACTTAAATGAGCTAATCATTGCACAGTTACACATGATGCACATGTAGTGAGCATTAATGGTAGTTGTGGAACTAGTGAGCTATATACAACTCAACCATGATGAGGCAACGACAATCTATGGAATTTTTCAAAATAACAGCCATTGAGGATGAAGGTAAGAAAAATTATTGCTAGCTATTTAGCTCGAAGCCATAAATCTATCTCATTTATTGAGATTCTAGTGAACCTCTGTCTGATCTGGATCATTCTGAAATCAGTACTACTCTGGAAAGCTGTCATGAAGATGAAGTTCCTGTACTTAATGAAGGCTCAAGTGGAAGTGCCGAAGGACCAGAATCGTGTGATATTGGTAATTTATTATCTCCGAATAGGTCTATTTATGATGCTGCTTGTTTAATAAATGAGCTTTCTAGTGGTGCTAGATACTCTTTCTTATGTCACCACGATGTACCATTGCCTAGCGTCCTTCCTGGCACCTTGTCACATGGCTATCACCGAAAGTTTAACGTATCGTGGCTCAGTAAATATCCTTGGCTGGTCTACAGTTCTAAGGTATATAGATGGTGTCTTTTGTGCGCCTTGTGCTCTGTTTCTTCCATCTAGCCAATGTAAAGAAAAAGGTTATCTGGTAATTAAGCCTTTTTCTAACTGGATCAAGATGAGTTGCACTTTGAGTAATCATGCGAAGCTTCCATACCATCGTGATTGTTTGCACAAGCAGATGCATTTAAATGTACTATTGAAAATCCAGCATCACGAGTAGCAAGCACTGCTGCTGAAAAGAAAATAAGTGAAAACAGGAATATACTGAGGCAAATTGTAGGAGCAATTGCTTTCTTAGGCAAACAGGGTATTGCATTTTGAGGAAAGTTAGAGGACGTTGCATCGTCAAAGAATCCGGGCAACTTTTTAGCACTGCTAAAATCTTTTTCTTAGACAGACAGTATTTTATATGAGCATCTTTATTGTACCAAGGTAAAGAATGCAACACACTTATCACCAAGGACTCAAAATGATATTATAGGCTATGATATGATTCTTGCCAAAGCAATATCTGAGATAAAAAAAGCTAAATATTTTTCCGTTCTAGCTGTTGAGGTTTCATGTCACAATGTAGAGCATTTGCTCGTTTTGTTGATGGCCATGGTGACTTTCGAGAAGAGTTTGTTTCATTTGTAAAACTTGAGAGAGTCCAAGCAGCTGATATAGCAAATGCCATTATACAGACCTTGGAGGGGCTTGGCTTATCACTGTGTGATTTGCGAGGGCAAGGGTATGATGGGGCCTCAACGATGAGTGGGGAGATAGCTGGTGTGCAGGCATTACTTCGAGAGAAGCAGCCCAAGGCATTGTACACCCATTGTGCAAGTCATTCCATTAGTCTGGCTATCTTAAGTTCCTGTTCTGTTCCACCTATAAGGAACTGTGTAGATCAGATAAAAGGTTTCACATTATGGATTAAGTATTCAGCTAAAAGAGAGGGCCTCCTTAAAGCAATCATTCAGAAGAGGTCTCAGATTGGCGCAAAGCAGTCTTCAATAATCATTACTCGATGGGTAGAGAACATCAATGGCTGGGACAGTTTCTGTCTATATCATCCTTTTCTAATTGAGATGTGTGAGATAGTTATAGTGAATTTCTGAACTTTAATGATGGTTGGACTGCTGATGATAAGAAAAATGCTCTTGCATACGTGAAAACATTGGAGTCCTTTGCATTTTTGTATTCCCTAGTCATTCTCTTTAGGTCTCTTCTTTCTATTAAAGAAGATTTTGTTAAATTACAAGGAAAGTGCCAAGACCTTATCTCTGGAGTGACAATAGTACAAGACTGTTGCAATGAATTGAAAATAGAGAGAGCAGATGTTGATAATTTTTCACAGCATATCTTTCGGCATAGTTCTAGATTGGCAGTTCAGTCCAATATAACTATTTCGAGCCACGCACAACTCACAGCAGCATCGTCTGAATCCACAAACTAATCCAGTTGAGGATACTTTAAATGGGCTGTAGTTATCCCTTTTCTTGACCACATTATTAGTGATATTACATCAAGATTTACCAAGCATACCAACCAGGTAGCTTCATTGCAATACCTCTTGCCAAGCCATATCACTACTTCGTCCTTTGTTAATATTGAACCTGCTGTTACTTTCTATTCTGAAGATCTACCAAATGTGGGTATACTTGATGAAGAGTTACATCATTGGAAGTTAAGGTGGCTACAAATTTCACCAGATGAGCATCCTCAAACTCTGAGTGAAATGCTTAAACTCTGCTGCCCAAAACTCTGCTGCCCAAAACCCTTCCAAATGTTTATACTCTTTTGAAGCTTTTTGCTATACTTCCACTCAGTTCCTGTACTTGTGAACAATCTGCTTCCGCACTTCGACGTTTAGACAACTACTTGAGATCCACACAGAGTGAGGAAAGACTCAGTGCCTTAGCATTAATTATGGAATGGATATTAATATCGATACTGTTTGCAAACTTTACATAGAACAACATCCAAATGTGCTAGCTTATTATTTCAGTACATATATTTATATTTTTGAAGTTTGCTTAATAAAAATCACCTCTGAATATATTTTTGGAGTTTCCACGATTTGTGCCATATATATTTCCCTCTTGCACTATCCTCACCATGGCTTTCGGCCACACGATCCACATCCGACATATATACAAAAAAAACCTTTTCTAAAGTCTGCAAACGCCCCTGATACCATTCCAAAGTTACTTGCAACTGTAGTGAGGGTACTTCAAAATGTGCCTAAATTTGTTGATAGTGTGGCTCCTGATACGAGAAAAGTAAAGCTGAAATAGTCAATTTTATAAATATATTGTTTGGATTTTTCATCATTAGAAAATTGTTTGACATTTCATGCATATCAGACCATGTGCAGCCTATTTCAAAACCACCTGTGGTATTATCTGAGTGTGGTCATTTTGTGGTCACCTGGTCTGTGCAGGAATATTCATGTGGTCACTTGGTCTGTGCAGGAATATTCCTGCACAGTGTCCTGTGTTATTATGTGGTCACCTGGTCTGTGCAGGAATATGCCAGCAGAGCCAGAACCCTTTGATCTATGTGCATGCTCATGCATGAGCTATCTGGTTGGTATTTAAAGCCTGATTTGTGCAAGAGTTAGAATCTTTCACAGTGAGTGTCAGAGAGAGAGTTAGCTATGGCATCTTCAGAACCCAGTACTTCAAGGTTATCAGAAGAAGATTCTTCAGATATGGATTCTGACTCTGATAATGAGGTTTCACAAATTGACATTGACAGTCAAATCTCTCCATCTATCAGGTCTTCTAAGTCTGCAAAAAAGCGATTGTGTGTCTATCGTAGACAGTATGCAAAGACTTTCCCATGGGCCACAACTTTGAGAAAGGGATCTTCTTTTGCCTTCTGTATGAAGTGCTCTCGTGATATAAACCTTGGAAGAGGTACTAGAGATTTCAGGAGACATCAGGAAACGAAATTACACAAACACTCAGAAAAAGATGGTGTGGGTGTACTGCCTCTACAGTCGTACTTTGGGCCAATAAGAGAGGAGTCTGTAATCCATGCAGAAGTACTCTTCGCATATTTCCTTGGAGAGCACCATCTTGCCTTTCAATTGGAAGATCATTGTACCAAACTATTCAAGTTGATGTTTCCTGATTCTTCTATTGCTAAAGACTTTAAGTGCAGTCGTACTAAAGCAACAGCTGTGTTGAAAGTTATTGCCCAGAATTGTTGGAAAACTATTTCCGCAACAGTTAGAGAGACTAAATACTTCAGCCTCCAGACAACTGATATTACCGTTACACAACAAGCTTATGCTTCGATTCTTCGATAACACCCAAGGTGGGATGTGTCTTCTTTGCCCTAGAGAGTGTAGAGAGGGCAACTGCAGAGCTGCTATTTAACGCAATCGATAAGCATTTTCAAGAATCCACTACCCTCCTTTATGATAATCTTGTCGGATTATGTACAGATGGGGCCAATGTAATGTTGGGATTCAGTGATGTCACGGTTACGATGTAAGCAGCCAGCTTTAGTTGCTCTTCATTGTCATTGTCACATAGCAGCAGTAATAGCAAATGAGGCCTGCAAAGTTTTGCCTGATAAATTGGAAGATCTGACAACTGATGTATGGTATTATTTCCAGCGCAAGGAGGCTGCGACAGTTTGAAGAATTTCAGAGTTTTGAATGCAAGCCATACAAGTTGTTAAAAGCATGCCAAACACGATGGCTCAGCTTTGCTTGTGTAAATCGTCTTATCGAGCAATATGAAGCCATACTCTCATACTTTCGAAGTACTGAGGATAAGCAGGCAGTAGTGAGAAGAGTAAAAATTGTACTTGAAAAGCCTTTGACAAAAGCTTACTTTCTCTTTCTATGTACTGCATTACTAATTTCAACAGGTACATGCAGAAGCAATCTCCAATTTTTCATGTTTCTCTACCAAGAGCTCGATGGCTTAATACGAATTTCTGTTGCGGTTCATGAATTCTGAGTACGTGTGTGCTGCTGAACATGTTTCACAAGTGTGTATTGATAACTCAGAAGAGTATCTCCCTTTACACGAAGTTTTCGTAGGTCACAACACACTATCATACCTTGAAGAAGAGGATGGATTATCATCTGAAGATGTGAGAAAATTTAGGGAGACTATCCAAGCTTGGTAGATTGCTGCAGCCAAGGGAGCCTGTCAAACGATTACCTATGAGTCACAAGTTACTCTCCAATCTCAAATGGGCTTACAACAATACAGGTAAGGTGCTTGCTGCAGCAGAGTGTATATTCCTCAGGTAGTTCAAGTTGGTGACAAACCCAGCCTTCAAGAGGAATTTATGGATTTCTGCACGTCACCATTACCTCCTAAAGTCACGGCCTTCACAGAGGTGGATAAGTATTGGCATGCAATTAGCCAAATCAAAGACTGCCTGGAAACTGTGCCACATAGGCAAAACTCGCAAAAGCCATTCCAGTTATACCCCATGGCAATGCTGATACCGAACATTTATTCAGCCACATTGGTCTCAACAAAACGAAGCACAGAAACAGACTAGGAATTTCTACATTAAATTCACTTTTAACAAAAATGCTATATATATATGAATTTAAACCAAACACTGAACTATTAAAGACATACATGTGTAAATGCTATTTCCCATGAAATTGTTTGGATTTTGTTTGGATTTTTTGTTGCCAATTTTTTGTAAATGCTATTTCCCATGAAATTGTTTGGATTTTGTTTGGATTTTTTGTTGCCAATTTTTTTTGATAACACAGGTGAGTAATTTGGAAATTACCCAAAAAATTATGGCAACACTGCATATGCTAAAAACAGCACAGTATGAAACTATATAACAGTAACTAACACTAATAGTACTTACTTAATAATAATATCAATAATACTAATAGCTAAGAGTGTCGACTGGGAGGGGAGGGGACCAAAGATCATTCATCAGCTCGCTATACAACAGTTGCTTTCTCCTCAACCCACCACTTCCCTACCCAATACATAACACGCTCGTCCACCTGCTCAATCACTGCGTCACTTACTCCCTTCACATGTTTCCCCAACAGCAATGCCACCTTCATCCTTACCCACTCTTCTATATTCAACCAGCCACTTTTCATCCCCTACAATTCTGTGCACCTCATTTACCAGTACCAGCCGATCCCTCTCAAATTCCCTGCACATCACCAAGAAATGCCCCACATCTTCCCCTGCTCCACTATCACACATGATACATCTCTCATCCCCATTGCCCTTAATGAAAACCCTCATCCCATATAGACCCCCTGCCACAGATATATACCAATTTCAACTGTCTATATAGCACTTTCCTACCAAAGGCCTAATTCAGGGATGCCGATTTTGATGTATCCCCCAATTCAGCTGCAGGTAACTCTGGCAAATAACCCTATGCAACATTGAAAAAAGAAAAACACAAAGATATAACTTTATAATGAAATATAAAGTCCATACAGTGAAGTGTGCACAATCTTTAGTGCTTTTATTTCATGGTTTTGTTCCCCTTGAAGGGGCAAAAATAGCTAATTTTTTTAGAGGGAGAGAGAACAGGAAAAAATTCTATTTTTTTTAATATACCTATATTATATATACACCATATTTTTTTCATTTTGGTATATATAATGACAAAAGTTAATCCTCCTCCTCCTCTTCTTCTTATTTATTATTATTATTATAATAATTATTATTATTATAATAATTTTTTTCTTCTTTTTTCCCCATCATCATCATATATTTTTTATTGTTGTTTTTATTATTATTATTAATATTATTATTATTATACATTATATATAATAAAGATATTGCCCTGCTAGGTAAGAAATAGTCATCACTAGTATACTGACAAGTTCCTAACACCGATCCAGCATTCCTATTATTATTATTATTATTATTAATTATATTAAATATCAATTACAAAAATATCAAAACAAATTAATAAACAGGCAATATCAGAGTCCATTAACACTGATAACACTGATAATAATAATAATAAAAAAATAAAAAATAAAAATAATATATTATATTTATAATAATTACCTCCTGCAGTACTTATCGATGGCAGTATATACAGCGTGCTTCGATCTTGGGGGGCCTTAGGGAGTGACTGCCATTTATTAATCTATTTATTCATTAATTGTATTTATTATTATTATTATTATTAATATTATTATTATTATTATTATTATTACTAATATATTATATGTTTATATATAAAAAATAAAAAATAAAATAATAATAATAACAATAATAATAACAATGATAATAACAGTAATAATAATAATCAATTACAAAAATTCCAAAATTAATAATAAATACTAAAAAGCTAACGATAAGTTCAACTCCTGACTGACCCCAAAGAGGCAATCCCCCGCTGGACTGTAACCGAAAGACACTGAAGGAGGTGAGCATGGGCATTAACCTCCCCATGAGCTCCTTCACGAAAGCTATCGACCTGTTCCCAATGACCCCCAATGACTCGATGGCCACAGGCACAAAAAAAGTGGCAAGGATCTAGGCTGGCACTTTTTTCTCCTCAACCATAGCAGCCACAGCTCCAGCACTACTCACTGCTGCACCCTGATATGACTGGGAAAACGTATATGGACAGGTTGCATCTCACACCAGTTGCTCGCCATTCTTCCATGGCACCATGGTTACCCCATCTGGTCTTTTCCCGTCAGAATGAAAGAGAAACAGTTCCATCCTGGAAGGGGCACCGGCAGATGACAATGCCTGGAAGATGATGTCGTTCATGGTAGTATGACGGTAGAAATGTCCTTCGCTCCTCTTGCAGCTAAGACCATGCATAGCAAGGCGATTCACTCCTGCTCCATAGTGTTGGCAGTTATGGAGGCGACACAAAGTGGAGCCCAAGCGGAGACCCACGGCAACACTGATGGTATCATCATCCATCCTCAAACCCGGGGACGAGATGGGGAGGGCATTTAGCCATGCACCGGATTCTTTCTTTGAAACAACCAAAAGCCGGGCTCGAGCCAAATCGTCAGGTGCATTGTGCAGGCAACAAAGATTCCACAGACTTTTGACACCTGCACATATCCCTTCTGGTAGCACACCACATGACCAGATGGTGGGAGATTGCCATGATCCATAGACCATGCTGAAAGTGCATTATCCACAGGGAGTGAAAACAAGTGAGGTGGCAGGATGGCTTGAACCAGGTCATGAGTGGCAGCAGCTGAGACCAAAAAGGCAGAGGGAGCAAGCTGCACTGCACTCCTGATTCCAAGACCCCGAGAGAGAAAACATGGAGAAGTCCTGAGGGTGTATAGAAGCTTAGGGATAGAAATTGCATTACACAGCAGGATTAAGGCATCCTGAGCAGAAATGAATCTGAGTCTGTCCCCCATGACCTCAAGGGCACTGATTTTACAGAATCAACATTACCCAGCAGAGAACCAAGGAGACAGTCAACCACATGAGCTCCTGGGAGAGAACACATTGAGGGAACACTAAGGGATGGACAAAAAAATTAAGTTGTTGATGTGAGCACGAGGGGCAAGGGCAAGAAATAAACCAAGTGTAAGGGAAACCAAAAATGTAAAAATTTAAGAAGTATATAGTTCTCCCAAAACTATATAAACCAATTTTGACTTGGAACAAATAGATTCATCAACTGATCATGATTCATGTCAGATATCATTGGGTCTTTCCTTGGGTTTTAATCTGTTTGGGAATTGTTATTGAGTATGTATGTACATATATAAACTCTCATGGTACATATTATTTATTTGGAAACTTTTCAAATATATAAAAGAGGGGTTGCCTCCACATCTGGGGACTGTATGACTACTGGCTCCATACAAGTGATAGGCAACGTTACTGTATGGAATAACATGCAAAAGGATCTGCAAGCTTTTGAAATTATGCTGACTGTAATGGTTATTGTAATCATTATAATTAGTGTGATCATCAGAATACCTTATATGGTAATATTATCACCCTATGTTGTTATTAGAATGTGTGTGTGTTTGTGTTGAACTTTGTCACGCCTTGCTTGAAGTTGTTTGGAAGAATAAAAGAGTTTCTGTCTTGCTGTTCTGGTTCTGACCCTAGTACATTACACTGACTAACAGTGAACAAAACACTCAAGTTCTTGTAGACCGCTAATAAGCTCGGTGCTGATTCTGTAGATGGCATCACTGGAAAAGGCACAAATTCTCGTGTGACAACTTGATGACCTACATTGAATAACCCAAACAGTACTCCACTTGGATACTGATTCCAGTCTTGGTGCTGAACTGTCATGACTGAGTGAAGATGTTTTTAGTCTTTCACAAACACCACAAAAGTGTCTTTCTAGTTTAGATAGGTACTTATGCCCTTTGCAGAAATACCAGCTCTTAGTAGTAGTGTCCACAGATACTTGAATGCAAAGTTATGGATGTCTAGCCCACTAACTCTCACATTGCCACACCCTCTGAATATAAAATTTAAATCTTTCAATTGACAGGACAAATTTACTCGCTCGACGTTTTGGCTAGTTAGCCTTCACAGGAATAAGGTGCTAAGACTAGTCTTACCATCTCATGATTTAATCTTGATACTGCTGAGCCTGTTAGGCCACCACATATACACAGCACTGTGAGACTATGTAACAGTAACAAGCACTAACATTAAAAATCAACAGTTAATAATAAGATCCATAATACCAATGGTTAGGAGTGGAGTGTCCTGCTGCTCAAGGAGGGGGGAGGGGACCAAAGATCATTCCTCAGCTCACCACATAACAGTTCCTTTCTCCTATGCCGCCACTTCCCTTCCCAATACTTACCTTCCCAATACCGCACTCTCCCACTTCCTCCATCACTGCATCACTTACTCCCTCCACACCTTTCCCCCCAAAACAATACCACCTTCCATCCTTACCTATTCTTCTATATTCATCGAGCCACTGTCCTGCCCTTACAATTCTCTCATCCAACATTACCAGCCGGTCCCTCTCAAATTCCTCACACATCACCAAGAAATGTTCCACATCATCCCCTGCTTCACTATCACACATGATATAACTCTCATCCCTAACTATCCCACATCTCCTCTGCCATTCCCATCAACAACCCAGCTGATGCAGTCCTCAGTCGAAATTGCAACTGCACACCTTTCTGACCATATGGACCTCGTACGCCTCTCCACCCCTGCACCATTCTTTGCCAATTTATAAAACTTCAGTATACTCTTGCCGTTTATTTTCTCCTCCCAATCTTCTCATTTCTCACCTTCATTTCTCCCTTTCACTCACGTACTGACCCAACCTCGTTGTTTATCTCGTATTTTCTCCTCAAGATCTCATCTTCTTCCCACCATCCAATTCCTCCTCTCTTCCCTCCTCTCCTCTAGGTTCCTCCACCCCACATCTTCCCATATTTTCACTCCTGCTACTGTATTACTTGCTCCCAACAATCTCCTACCCACTCTCATCTGTGCTGACTCCAGCTTCTTGCAAGCATTATGTCCTCCTGTCCACCACACTTCGGCTGCATACTCCATATTAGGTCTCACTAGAAGCTCCAACACCACTCTTCCTCTGTCTACTTCCACCTGTCCATTCACTCTACTCATCCATGTCACCTTTCCAACCCACTCTTCTGCCTTCTTTGCCATCTTCTCATTACCTCTTAGCTTCCTATCAAACCATACTCCCAAGTACTTGAATTCTTTGACCTCTTCCAATATCTCCTCATTAATCCTCCAATGCACTTCTGCTTCATTCCTCCCAACTACCATGACCTTGCTCTATTAAACTTCATCTTCCACCTTAATACATAAGCCTGTACCACATCCAACATAGCTTGCAGTTCCACCCCTGACTCTGCCAGAAGAACAATATAATCTGCATACATAAGTGCCTCACACCAACACCCTTCCACCTTGAAGCCTAGCTCAGCTCTCTTCAACTCCTCTGCCATTCCCATCAAATAAATATTGAAAAGAAGTGGAGACAAAGAACATCGGTGCCCAGGTGGATTCTCCACAGCGAACGACCTTGACCCTGTTCCGTTCAATATCCATCCTCCACCCCACTATACAATCCTACACATATCTTCACAAGTTTCTCTACTCCATACTGCCTCAACTTATGCCACAGTCCCTCCCTCCACACACTGTCATATGCCTTACTTATGTCCAGGAAAGCCAGATATGAATCTTTCTTCTCGCTCTTCCTCACTTCACAAACTCCTTTAACACCAACTACTGGTCCAACATTTCCTCCACTCCTAAATCCTCCTTGTGCTTCGATCAAAATCCTATCAGCAAACCCTCTCAACCTCCTTGCCAACACTCTCACAAACACCTTCACCATACTACAACATACTGCAATTCCCCTACTCATTATCCTGATGAAGGCTCGGAAACGTCGAGTGAGTTGATATCGAGAAAGGCATTCATGTTACATAATTCTTCTGCCCAGGGCTCTAGCTCTGGCGGCAACACTGCCTAGAAATATTACCGTTCTAATACTGCAGGTGGGTGCTAAATTCCGCTTCGCATTGGCTCTGCTACGCTAGGAGCCCAGCTCAGGAGTGCCTCGCTCCAGCTGTGCGAGGAGCTCGGGCACCAACGAGCTGAACAGACCAGCAAGGCACTCAAAGACACAAGAGAATATCTATATGCCATGACGATCTCTAGATGTTCCGTAATCTTCACTCTGTTGGTGTGGTGTGTCCTCGTGTGTGACCTCTGTATACTATACCTGTAAAATGGGTGGAGGAAATAGCAAGGCTGCGCATCTGAGCAAGTATGGCCAGTTCTTCTCTTCTCTGGAGAAGGAATGTTTGACTAAAACCTTTCAAATCATCGCTGGTAACGAAGAAGTTACTGTCTTTTCTGAGAATGACTTTCAGGTAGATTCCTAAGTGTGTGTGGTTAAATCAACGTATATATTTGTGATTAGTTTGTCAATTGATGCTTGGCATGTGGGGCTTGAAGCTTTGTTTTAAACTACTACATGAATTTCTACAATGCAGGCTTATACCTCTAGGCTGAAGTTATCCATTTCCAAAGAAGTGGCTACATCTGTATTTGTTGCCTTATCTGGTTCACAGCCACGGCAAATACATTTTTCTGATTTCATCCAGAATATATGTGCAATCCTGAAAGGATCCTTTTCCCAAAAATCAGCCTTCCTCTGTAAGGTGTGCTCAAGGGACACTTCAAGACTGAACCTGCAGAAGCTTAGAGAGCTCCTTCTGTCTTTTGTGGGGGCATTGCTTACTAGTGAATGTGCAAAAAATGTGTTCCCACAGTGCTCTCTCTTCAAGGTATCAGCGCAGAGCTCTCTGCATATTATTTCATACCTGGTACATTCACTTGAAGAGAATGACTCAGAATCCACATCTGCGGCTGCAGAAACAGCAGCCAGTGCTACAACTGTATCGGCAGATTCTCTTGAAAAATGGATGACAACTACACCTTTAGTGGTACAAATATTGGAGACAGTTTTTGCTCTCCTATTTTACAATCATTTGATTGCTCACGAGACATCAGTTCCCAGTGACCTCCTTACGATCTTAGGCATGGAGTTGAACCCAGAAACTGGACAAGTTGTTCCCGATAGACTCATTGTGCCCTTTACGGTCCAGCATCCCATCTACAGGGTAACATTCGAATCGGAGATTCTCGATCAAAGCTTGCTAATGCTGCTGAACTCCTACATACCACATGGCTTCCGTGGACGGTACTATCCACTCTTCTCTAGCTCGAAGCATGGAGCAAGCTTCTCAACGTTTTGCAAGGTTCTTGTGGGGTGTGCTGGCCCTACTCTACTGGTGGTCAGGGACAGAGATGGACACACTTTTGGAGGATTTGGCTCCACAAAGTGGAAATTTGATCCCAATTTCACAGGTGATCTTTAATAATGTGTGCATTCATGAAATAAGTGCATGAATCTAGTATGAAGTCAGGGCTGAGCTCAACCTGATATATATCTTGCAGGGTATAGCAATGCACAATAAGAATAGTCAGCATGTTACTAGTGCTGATGACGGAAGTTGTTGTATTCTACTGTTAACTGCGAGTTGGTTTTGAGGTTATCTAAGAAAAATGTCACCGACTGCCAGATAAATTTCCAGTGCTGAATTGGTAGTTTCACTGGAGACATGGTGAGGATATTTACCAAATCCAAACCCTTGTAAAGGCCGATACCATACCAGTGTTGGACTTTAGACCATAGCTAGCCTATGGCCACATTAGATTGACAGTAGAGGCATTGTAGACGTGCACCTGCAGCATCGTTAACCCTGTACCATGCAGCATGGTATCGTTAACCCTGTACGATGCAGCATGGTATCGTTAACCCTGTACGATGCAGCATGGTATCGTTAACCCTGTACCATGTAGCATGATATCGTTAATCCTGTACGATGCAGCATGGTATTGTTAACCCTGCACCATGTATATAGCTTTGGACAATGAATCACTAGTTACATTGTAAGCTGAACTTTTTTGGTCATCATCATATTGATCTTCACATAAAAACTATAGCAAAGTAAAGAGTAGTCTCAAGCTGATATCTGTTTTTAGAACTATGGAGTTTTTTTTGTTGCTATTTCTAGACGTGTTGCAGTTAGCTTGCTGTGTATACCCACCTGCAGAGTGTTTGTGGTCTCAGCTAATTAATATCAGTATATAAATATATATATGTATAATTTCTTGCCGTGTATATTTATTTTTGCGTGTTCTAGGAGACCCCAATTGTTTCCTTTTTCAACTCTACCCCAAAGTGGGCGTGTACCTCTCAACAGCCTACAACCAGCATTACATGTACCTGGAGCAGAACACACAGACCCTGCCCAATGGCCTGGTAAGATCCTGGTTATTGGACATAATTATTGTGTTGATGTGCATGGTATGGTGTCCTCCTACTCGGGTAATTATGGGAGGAGGGGGAGGGGGGGGTCGTGCTGAAATTTGGAAGTTTAGCAATCAAACCCCTTCATTTCAAAGGGAAGTGATGGCAAACCAGATCTAAGAGGTCACTCACTCCCTTCACCCACCCAAAAGAAACTAAAAACTGAATGGTTAGTTTTAAGCTTTTATTTTCACACCAGGGAAGGGGGAAGAGGTTGATTTATCAGAGGCAGGGTTTGTGTATAAGTTACTATTTTCTGGTGACAGAGGGACAGAGGTGTGAAAGCCGGTTGTTTTCGGTTGCCATACACCTCTTGGCCAAGTAAACGTGGTGCAATGCTGGCATAGCGATAGTGGGCTAGAACTAGTCACTGTCACTAGTGGCTGTAATCACTTAGCTAGTCATCTAGTTCCCAGTGAGCAAGACTGTCACTAGTGGCTGCAATCACTTAGCTAGTCATCTAGTTCCCAGTGAGCAAGACTGTCACTAGTGGCTGCAATCACTTAGCTAGCCATCTCGTTCCCAGTGAGCAAGACTGTCACTAGTGGCTACAATCACTTAGCTAGCCATCTAGTTCCCAGTGAGCAAGACTGCCACTAGTGGCTGCAATCACTTAGCTAGCCATCTAGTTCCCAGTGAGCAAGACTGTCACTAGTGGCTGCAATCACTTAGCTAGCCATCTAGTTCCCAGTGAGCAAGACTGCCACTAGTGGCTGCAATCACTTAGCTAGTCATCTAGTTCCCAGTGAGCAAGACTGTCACTAGTGGCTGCAATCACTTAGCTAGCCATCTCGTTCCCAGTGAGCAAGACTGCCACTGGTGGCTGCAATCACTTAGATATGATAGCTATTGCTCACTGGAAACTAGATGATAGCTAAGTGATTGCAGCCACCAGTGACAGTCTTGCTCAGATCTAATTCCTAGTGAGCAAGACTGCCACTGGTGGCTACAATCACTTAGCTAGCCATCTAGTTCCCAGTGAGCCAGACCAGTGGCTGCAATCACTTAGCTAGCCATCTATATAGTTCCCAGTGAGCAAGACTGCCACTGGTGGCTACAATCACTTAGCTATCATCTAGTTCCCAGTGAGCCAGACCAGTGGCTGCAATCACTTAGCTAGCCGTCTAGTTCCCAGTGAGCAAGACTGTCACTAGTGGCTACAATCACTTAGCTAGCCATCTAGTTCCCAGTGAGCAAGACTGTCACTAGTGGCTACAATCACTTAGCTAGCCGTCTAGTTCCCAGTGAGCAAGACTGTCACTAGTGGCTGCAATCACTTAGCTAGCCATCTAGTTCCCAGTGGGCAAGACTGTCACTAGTGGCTACAATCACTTAGCTAGCCGTCTAGTTCCCAGTGAGCAAGACTGTCACTAGTGGCTACAATCACTTAGCTAGCCATCTAGTTCCCAGTGAGCAAGACTGTCACTAGTGGCTACAATCACTTAGCTAGCCATCTAGTTCCCAGTGAGCAAGACTGTCACTAGTGGCTACAATCACTTAGCTAGCCATCTCGTTCCCAGTGAGCAAGACTGTCACTAGTGGCTGCAATCACTTAGTTATCATATAGTTCCCAGTGACCGATGCAGCTACCCTCCAATACAGTATTTTTTCTTTTTCCCTTTCTTTTCTTGGGAGCTTAACTTTGATTTTGCAAAAGCTAAATTATCTCTCCCCCCAAGTCATGTGTACTACAGAAGCTGATCCTCAGGGAATCATTCCAAGAGCTGGTAATAGGTAGTTAAGCGTAGTACGCTGTCTCGTTGCCGATTCAAGAGGATTGAATATTGATATTGCAGGCATGAGATGTGTGCATCAACTGAATGTATGTCAATAAGCATGCGCGAGGTAAGGGGTCATCAACAGGGTAAAGGTCCATGCGTAGTGATATGCATACATAGGTGTCTACTATAGGTAAGTATTGTCTATCTCCCCCCAAGTCCGACGTCAGGGGGACTGAGTTAGTTAGTTAGTAGATGTCTGTCCGTATCGTGCTATGGGCTTTGGTCCTCTCTTGCTCCTTCTGGGCCCGGGGGCAGGGGTGGGAGTCTTGGGTAGGGAGAGGGTGGGTATCTTGGCAAGGTTTTTGGGGTCGGTTTGGATGGGGCGATGTGGGGGCGTCGGGGGTACCGGCTACCAAGGTGTAAGAGCGCTGGTTGGCGGGTGTGGTGAGGAGTGGTGGTTGCAGGCTCGGCGTCTGGGCTGGAGGGCGCATCGGGGTTGGAGGATGGATCTGGGGTGGGGCAGGGGGTTGGGGGGTAGGTGGTAAGTGGAATGGGATTGGTGGAGTGGGGGGATTGGGGATGGGTGGAAGTGCAGGCGGTATTGGCTGCGTTGGAGCTAGGTGGTCCGGCAGACGTCGCTTGAGCGGGTCGGTCGTCCGGTGGCGATGGGGGGCTGTTCTGTCGGCGGAGGAAACGACGATTCCGCATCGTCAGTCGGCCGTTGCCGTCCATTCGTACCTGATATTGGTGGTACTGGAGCACTTCCACGACCACCCCAGTTTTGTCCCACTTCGTTGGGTGACGGCCTGTTTGGTTCTGGATGAAGACCTTGTCACCGCAACGAAGGGGGGAGAGGCCGCGGGAGTGCTCGTCCCATCGTGCTCGGCCCAGTGATTGGCGGCGGGAGAGTGCCTGGTCCCGGTGTTGCAGGCGTGTATCGTTTTCCGCTGGCTGCCTGAGTCTGGCAGGTATGCCGGGGAGCAAGTCTCTGATGGGACGGCCGAAGAGGCACATGGCCGGTGACATCTTGGTGTCCGGGCTGGGGCAATTCCGATTTTGGAGGAAGGCCTTGAAAAATGGTGATTGGAGGGACCCGCCTGGGCCGGTGTTGCCAGCAATGAGGCGTTTAATCGTCTTCACCCCGGTCTCAGCCCGATTGTTGGCGTGCGGGTTGTACGCGGATGAGACACGGTGGTGGACGCCCCAGTTGGTCAGCAGCTCTCTGGTGGAGTGGGAGGCGAATTCGGGCCAGCCGTCGGAGGTGAGGGAGGCAGGGATGCCAAATGTGGCAAAGGTATCACGGAGGATGATGGCGAGGCCTGTGGCTCCATTGGTGGCGGGGGCAACGATTGGCCAGCCAGAGTACCGGTCGACCAGCACAAGATATGCGGATCCCTCGTGGTGGAAGAAATCCGCACAAATGTGCTGGAAGGGGTACTCTGGCTCCTCGGGTGTCGTTGAGGGCATTGCGGGCTGGGATGGGGCGTTGCTGTGACATGTGGTGCAGTTGTTTCTGGTGGCCGCGATGTCAGTTGTCAGGCCTGGCCAGTATAGAGAGGATGTTGCTCGGGCCGTCATGCCACTGGTTCCTTGGTGTGCGGCATGGAGGGCTGCGAGGCAGGTGGGTCGGAGGGAAGCAGGAATGACGACGCGTTCCCCATAGCATATGACGCCGTCAATGATGGTGAGGATGTGGATGATGGGGAAGTAGGCCCGAATGGCTGTCGGTAGCATGTGCCTGGTATCGGGTGGCCCATCCTCGATGTAGAACATCAGGTCCTGCATGGTGGTGTCTGAGGTGGTGGCAACCTGGAGTTGTTCCCAACTGATGGGGATTGTGGATATCGCCGAACAGACTGCGGACGGGAGGCCATCGTCCTCGTGGAGAGGGGGGGTGGCGCAGTGGATTGCCTCGATGAATGAGCTGGGGCTCCCTGGGCAGGCTGGGCTGGGGACTGCGATATCATCAGGGAGGTGGAGCCTTGGAGGTGTCCGAGTCCCGGATGGGTGGCATGAGAGGGCATCGCTGGTGTGGTTTCTCACGCCGGGGATGTACACCATCCGGAACCGGTAGCGGAGGGTCTTCTCCTTGATGTTTCGGAGGCGTGGTTTTGGGATGTCCTCGAGGCAGCGATCAACGAAGAGCTTTAGCAGTGGTTTGTGGTCCACCGCTACAACGAGATCCCTGCACCCGAGGACAAAGTGGCGGGCCTTGTCGAGAGCATCAGCTACCGCTAGGGCCTCTCCTTCCACCGGGGCATAGCGAGACTCCGCTGGGTGGGTAAAGCGCGAGCCCACCAGGGTGACGCGCCAACCGTCCTGGCAGCAGAACAAGTCACGGGATGGGCACCGGCAGTGTTTTTGGAACAGCCAGAACCCGATCCCGTCCTTGCTCCAGTCAGTCGCCAAGCAGGTTGGGCGATCCTTGTCGAATATTCGGACACCGACCCTGATGCGCTCGCAGATGTGTAGCTTGGAGGCGGCGAATGCTTCGGCCAGCTCGTCAGTCCATGTGGACGGGGTTGAGGGCTTGAGAAGGGCTCGGAATGGGAGCATGGCCGCTGCCATTGCGAAGGTGTATGACACCTGATTGACCAGGCCAAACCAGGCACGTACATGTATGTCAGTGATGCTGGTGGGGGTGGGGAAATCCGTGATGGACTCTAGGTACTTGTTGGCTGGGCGTACCTCTGACGGGGTCACAGTGAACCCGGCAAACTCCACTGTGTCTTCTGCAAAGTGGAATTTGCGCGGGTTCAGGGTTATGCCATTCACGGCACAGATGTGGAGCCACTCAGTCGCCTGGTGGAAAGCTTCCGTGATGTCGTCCGACCAGAGCAGTGCATCATCGATGCACTTGGTCTTAGACACCACGTTGGCGACGAGGGCATCGTATCTGACCGTGTAGGCGTCACCCGAGGCGATGTAGCCTTGGGGAGCGGTGAGGTATCTGTACCTGCCCCATGGGGTGATGAAGGTCGTAAAGTGGCGATCTCTCTCGTTCAGGGCCACAGAGTGGTAGCCATTCCACGCGTCGAGGATGGTCTTCTTGGTTTGGCGTGGAATGGCCCGGGCTTGGTGGAACGGGGAGGGGCAGTGGTGAGTCTCGCGTGTGGCGTGCTGGTTTAGGGGCTGGAAGTTGATGGTCCTCCTGAGCGACCCGTCCTTCTTGGTGCAGATTACCATACGGTGGCACCAAGTGACGGGCGTACCCAGGGGGACCCTCTCCAGCACGCCAAGGCGGACGTCCCGGTCGAGACCTGCCTTCACCTCATCCTGCCAATGGATGGGGATGGCGATTGGGGTGTGGCAGGGTTTGGGGATGGCGGTTGGATCAATGCTCAGGGATAGGGGGGGTCCAGACATCATGGGGAGGGGCTGGTGCTCACAGACGTTGAACGCGCTTGCTGAGTATAAGTCCAGCAAGTGGCGCTCAAGTCTGTGGCGGTTTTCCTCAGTGCCTGGGAAGGGCAGGGAGGTTTGTCTGTCTGGGGGGGGGGGTGCCCTGGTCGGGCATGTGCATGGTCTGGGTGGGGTGAGTACTAGTTTGCTCACCATGGATGGAGTGTGGGGTCTCGAGGGTCTGGCCTGCAGGTCCGCTGGGGGGCTGTTCATCTGGAGGGGAGCCGTTGGTCCGGGCACAGGTCGACTGGTTCTGGTCGGCAGGTCCTGGGTTCTGGTCTGCAGGTCCTGGACTTGCGACAGCGGCTGATCAGGGGTCGCCCATGTACTCGTGCCGTTTCCCGAAGGTGGCGTCGACGCGCAGTGGGGGACCCCCTCAGCGATCAGCCCAAGGTCAGTGCAAGTGGCCAGGCTCAGGTGAAGCTTAGTCGCCAATGGGCTGAAATAGACCATCTGCCTAGTCTCACGGTCTGAGTGGCAGGATCTAATCCGGAGGAGCGCAGCCCCGAGGATGGGTAGATTGTTCCCGCTGGCGGAGCTCATCATGAGCGTGGCAGGGATGAGGTCGGCTTCCCGGAGGTTGAGGCCCGTCAGGAGTAGTGGGCCTGCCAGACAACTCTGGCAGCCTGTGTCGGTCATGGCGGTGGTGGCTAGTCGGTGTCTCTCCTCCCTCAGTGTGTGGCCATGGGTTCGGTAGTCCTCTTTGTGGGTTGACACTGTTACAGTAGGAGACAAAAAAAAAGTTCCAGTTCCGTTGCGTTAATATTCCGTTCGCGCTATTTTCAACGTCGTTCCAACGTCGTTTAGTAACAGGTCCGTTCCAACGGCGAGGAATTTTTTTTCTTCGCGTTTCAAACTCGTTCGCGGTTCAATTATCTCGCCCTTGTTCGCGCGGTCGTTCTCCAGCCTCGTGCTTCAAGTTACAATTGGCGTCGTTCTCTAGCTTGTTCGTCCGTTTGGCAACCTCTCGCTTCTTAAAGTCGTTCTGCAGCGAAAGGCCATCGATATTAGTGCAAACCTCGAAGGAATAGAGTAGCTGATGAAGCGGACCAACGAAATAACTGTTGACTAGCTTCAGCGTCTGTGCTACAGACCAAACTAGGACTACACATTTCACTGCGCGCCGTTCTGTGGTGCAGGACCGCTTTAGGATGGACCTTCCATCTACTGTCAGTTCATCAGACACGTGGAACAAGGTAATGCTGTCTATCATTTCTAAAGCTGGCTAAGCTTGGTTTATCTGACAACTTGGTTTAAGCTTATACTTTATAAGCTGGTTTGCCTTAGTTTAAGGAAGCTTGATTGATTAGCTTATTCTAAATTTGAAAGGTAAGCTTATGAACATAGCTTTGCCTGGGTTGTGGCTAGGAGTTTAGTTTGGGGGCTTGAAGGACCCAAGACAATCTTGCCTGCTTGGTTTACTCCTTAGCTACTCTTTGGCAAGCTTAGATTGTATTGGTGAAACATTTGATTTCCAAATCTTAAAGGCAAGGTAATATTACAATTCTCCTCCCTACCCTACCTTTCCAGATGAAAAGAAGATGGGAGAGATGACTTGTGGCATAGAGGATGTTATATGGATTGGTGAATGCAGTCCAACTCAAGATCCACAGACTGCACTCAGGATTGTTTGAACTTGAATGTTGTACTTTACTAACTATCACCAGTGAACTTTCATGACAATTAAACACACTATCATACAAGGCTTGGCTGTCACAACCAAGACGACCCAATTGGCATGACAAAAGACGACAAAGTGTTTGCATATCTTCGTGTGTTCACCGTTTCTCTGACATGTATATTTTGTGTGAATCGTATATGTACTTGCCTTGTGTTAGTAGACATCTTCACATAATAGACATCTTCACATAATAAAAATGACGGTCAGTTCACTATCAATATAATTTTCCATTCTTTTGCAAGCACACTTGTATGCCTGCTGGATCGACTCTTCTCTCATTACAGTTTAATAGGGTCCATGGAGAAGTAGGTTGGAAACTGATTGTAGGAGAGAAATCAACTAATATGTGTAAGTCGATGGGGGCATCAAGGACCAACTTATCCTACAACTCGAACCATAGAAGCTGGAGTCCTGTTGCAATGAGACATCCACCATGCAATAGAGAAATGCATTTATGTTCTTGACGTAACTTTTCCACTCTTCCAATACACCTGCCACCAAAGACATGACCGACCCATATTCCACCATGCTTAAGGGCTACACTGACAGAGTTCTTCTCTGTTAGCCAAAATATCAATGTGTAAATGCATCATACCATCTCTTGGGTCTATAAAGTGAGGCCATTCTGACGTGGCTTGTTGCATACAAAAGCTTAGCTATGGGGTTCTAGAGGTTAAATGCAAGTCCTGCTAAGCTACTAGACACTCTGTAAACTCTTCAACCTTTCTAAGGCTAAGCTACTTGGTGAAGTTTCTCTAAGGCAAGGCTTGCTAGCCACTAAAGGTCCTGTGAGGGCATTTAAAAAGGGGGGAGGGGGGAGGGCTTTGTTTTGCAAGCCTTAGTCTACACCAGGCTTTACCTAACACTATGCTTAGAAAACCTAACCTCTACAAAACTATATGGCAAGCTTGATCTTGTCTAAACTGAGTAGTTGCCAACAAAAGGCAAAGCTAATAGCTAATACAAGTAGAGCTGAAGGATACTAGAAGACACAGGCCAAAAGGCTAGGAAGAGAAATAACTACTACTTACTTCTGTCAGCAGTAAACTTCTTGAAGAGCAAAATGATATCAGCGAAGAAGAAAACTAAAGAGAGGGGAAAAAACACTCGCTAGATTTAGCACACCTGGCGCCCGCCCAATGCGCGCGTGCACACGCGTTTATAAAATAAGCGCTTAGATAAAAAATTGGAAACGTAAACCTAACGGCGTTTGTTATGCGTTATTCGTCGGGTTTTTATGCGTTGATTCCGCGTTTCTGTTTTCCTTACCCACCGTTGGAACGGGTACGGAACTGGAACTTTTTTTTGTCTCCTACTGTACCTCGATGGTTGGTTGGGGCGGGGAGCGGCGTTGGGTCCACTGTTGGGCTCCGGAGTCCCAGGATTGATGAGGGAGGGTGCCCTCGGACATGGTGTTGACATGTTCCGAGACAGCACTCTCCCTCTCTGCCAGTTTAAGCCAACACAGGTGGGCGTAATGATTGGGGCGGCTGCATGAAGAGCAGGTGGAGCCGAATGCGGGGCACTGTATTCGTCTGATAGCGGTGCGTGCCCTCTCTCCGTGGCCTTGGTGGCCACAGAAGCAACATGTGGCCTTTGGGTTGTTGGCTGGCCTGGCAATGTTGGCTTGCCCTCTGTTTGGGGTGGGCTGGGTCCGTGGTGACGCCTGTGGTGTGGAGATCTGTGGGCGGTTTGGTTTGATGGGGGTGGCTCTTGCTGACGAGCGTGGCGTGGGCGGGCGTTGCTGTTGCCTGTAGCCACTGAGGAGGGTATCTTCCTGGTCTGTCTCCTCATCGAGGGCGCTTGTCGAGGTGGGTGTTGTGATGGTGACCGCGGACCGCTAGCCTGCGGCCCTCACCTCGACAAATCTTATCGTTTCCTCCACAGTCTTTTGTTGATTTGGGTCCTTCAGGAGATCTTCTTGTATATCTGCATCGGCCAGGCCGATGCAGAGTTGGTCAGCGACCCTCTGTTCTCCTTGGTTGTTAATGACGTCACAGCCTGTGCACTTCATCACGAATCTGCAAACCTCCGCCTGACCGCGGAGTCGAGCTGCAAATGATCGTACTGGTTCACCCCGATACTGGACCATCCGGGAGAGTGCGACCCGAGCCACCTTAGGGTTCTCTTCCCGCACCGCGAGGGCCTTGATGGCTGCCAGGAGGTCTGCCTCGGTGTGCTCCTCGATTGGTAAAGGGTCCACTATGTTGTGAGTGACGTCACGGCGAAGTTTAGGATCCAGGCACTCGAGCAACTGGATTGCTACGTCAGCGCCGACCAGGTGGACGGCTCGTGAAGAAGCGCTCCATCTGGTGAGAAAGTAGTGCCACCCCTCGGTGGTTCCCCCGGCCGCGGTCTCTGGTCGGCGGACCGGGGTTGGCTTTGTTCTGGCTGCCTGACTGTGGATCAGCATGTGGCCGTTGAGGAGGGCGGCTGCCACCACTGGGGTCATCCCCTCTGGTGTGGCGAAGTCACATCCCGGGTAGGGGCAGTTCACTGCCATGAGGTGGGTGGGCGATAATTAGAATGGCGCCGAAAACGATCGATCCCCTAGACAGCACTCTTGCTGGTGGGGTGTAGTAGCTAACAGAGACTACACTTGGTGAGTTGATGCACACATAGTTAAGCGTAGTACGCTGTCTCGTTGCCGATTCAAGAGGATTGAATATTGATATTGCAGGCATGAGACGTGTGCATCAACTGAATGTATGTCAATAAGCATGCGCGAGGTAAGGGGTCATCAACAGGGTAAAGGTCCATGCGTAGTGATATGCATACATAGGTGTCTACTATAGGTAAGTATTGTCTAATAGGTCCTAGCATAAGCAGCATCAGTCCAAGAGCATGGATTGGCTAATGAAGATTTCCAAATTTCTGTTATGCCTAGAGCACGGATTGGCTAATGAAGATTTCCAAATTTCTGTTATGCCTAGAGTACGGATTGGCTAATGAAGATTTCCAAATTTCTGTTATGGCTGGGTTCTGCCTCTTCGCCCTCCAATTCTGTACGAGACCCTGCTACCACAAAACTTATTCTACCCTGGCAGCAAAGTCCCTTAGAGAAGTGCACATGCACATCATGTGTCCTTGGCTCTACCCTATGTGGGTACCAAGGAAATGATCAACACCTTTACTTGCCCACAATACCCTGCCTTTACTAGGTGTGTGTATATATGCAGACATTGACTAATAGAAGGATTTCGGGGGAAATATTCATGAATTGCATATATAGGAGTAGTGGAGGCTACACTTTGTCCTCTACCTAGTCACAGATTGGATTATAACCATGGAAACCACAATGTTGAACCACTTGAAAATATCCTGCTCTGTGGTATACATGTAAATGGTAGCAATGAACACTGTATCAATGCAATTATCACGGATGTTCCACTGCAGGGCATGGGTGGACAGTTGGACTACTTTGGACTGTGGCTCTCTGCTGACTTTGGTACAGGTCACAGTAAAGCCAAGCCTAAATGCACGACTTACTCCAGTCCCAGACTATCAGCTCGGGAAGAGTTTGAAGTGGATGTGCTGGAACTGTGGGGAGTAGGGGACCCAGTCATCCCCGAGGAGACAACGGTGAGTACCACGTAGCCACCTCCTCATACTGTAAGTGAGGTGCAGTCTAGTTATCATTGCTTCGGCTTTTCGATACTATGTAGACGATGCAATGATCATAGCATCTGCTTCCCAATACAATTCCAAAGTGCAGTGGTTACTATTTCTGGTCTCAATGCTGAGTTGTTGGACGATGTATATATATATATATATAGAGAGAGTATATATAGAGAGAGAGGAATTACTCTACAATGTTGTGGTAGCTAAGACTTTCATGACCTTGTGGAGATTTTCTTTGATATGTGAATGATCGGATTAAAAAAACACCCCACATCCTTACCAGTAGTTGTTGTTCTCTCTCACTCTCTAGGGTGGTGGCAGGGTCAGCATTCTGGACAAGGATAAAGCTGCTACTCACATACTTGAGATGGCAGGAAGGAAAATACACAGTGAAGGATTAAGAGAACCTGACAATTCCTAGTTACCTTCAAAAGTTTTTAAAACCATTATTATTTATGTAACTGCTTACAAAATATTTAATACTAACAACCTGCCTGGCTGAGATGAGGTCCTCAGATTAATACCTACTTTGGGAAGTGGTTAATTATTACTAAACATTAGGGGGGTGGGGGGAATTTCATTTGCAGAAAAAAACTTATATACCCCAAACCCAAATGAAGAATAAATACATAGGAGAACCGTAACTTTAAACCACACCCCTTTAATTGACTTGTTAGACAAAGATGTGATATTAATTATAATAGAGGATGAATAATTTTTTTGCTCTGGTCTGTGTGGATTTTTCTGAGAATTGAAAATCCATGTTTAGAGTGCATTGGAGCAGGAAATAGACTAACTCCAGCCATTAGCTTAGAAAGGTTTCCACCTAACTGCCCCCAAGATTATTTTTGATTTTGTCAACTTCCCACCAGAATGGCCCATGGCAAGATTTTTCTGTTCCATTGCAATTTTGGTAAGACCTAGGAGTAGGAAGAGGTATATATATACTGATGAAAGTAGATAATACATAAATTCTTCAGCCAGAAGCTCAAGGAAACCGGGGGAAGCCAATTGAGAACCGTTTTAGAAGTCTTTTTAATCGGGCTGAACAATCCCCATGTCTTTGATACTGGGTCTCCCAAAACAAACCTTTTTTTAAGTGTAGAATCGGACATGAAGTATACCGGCTTTGAGGCGAATGGGAGACTCTATCATTTTTGTCGCATCCCTTTCGGTGTTACCAATGGTGTCGCGGTCTTTCAGAGAAGCATGGATAAGATGGTTGAAGAGGAAGGGCTCAAAGACACCTTTCCTTATCTGGACAACATAACAGTCGCAGGCAAGGACCAAGCTGAGCATGACACCAACATCCAGAAGTTTCTAGATGCAGTTCAAAGTCGAAACCTGACCCTCAATCAAAGCAAGACAGTGAAATCGGTGAAGGTCATCAACATCCTGGGGTATTGTGTGGGCAATAGTACCATCAAACCTGATCCTGAAAGACTCCGTCCTCTTCAGGAGTTTCCTCCTCCTACTAACAAGCGATCTCTTTGCCGAGTTGTAGGAATGTTTGCTTACTATGCGAAGTGGATACCACAATTTTCTGACAGAATAAAACCTCTGATGAGTGTAACCTCTTTTCCATTGGACGCACTTTCATTGAAAGCCTTTGATCTCCTTAAGAAGGAGCTCGAAGGTGAATCTATAGACGAAAGCTGCCCATTTGTTGTAGAGTGTGATGCCTCTGAAGTTGCGATCTCTGCTACGCTAAATCAAGGGGGACGACCAGTCGCATTTATGTCTAGGACACTACAGAGTAGTGAACTGCACTATCCGTCGATAGAGAAGGAAGCCACGGCGATCATGGAGGCTGTACGCAAGTGGCGACACTTACTTTCGTGTCGGCATTTCACTCTTATTACTGACCAACGCTCAGTGGCATTCATGTTTGATAGTAGGAAACGTTCGAAAGTCAAGAACAATAAAATACAAGACTGGAGACTTGAATTGGCCTCATTCTCCTACACGGTGAAGGACTGTCCTGGCAAAGACAATGTGGCACCAGATTCCTTTACACGGGTGTTTCTATCTTCGATACAGTCATCTGACTTGGATGACATCCACACTGCCTTGTGTCACCCGGGAGTAACTCGAATGCTGCATTTTGTTCGCTCAAAGAATCTGCCATACTCTACTGAAGACGTGAAAAGAGTATGTTCGAGTTGCAGAATATGTGCAGAGCTGAAGCCTCAGTTTTACCGCCCGGTTCCTGGAACTTTG
This sequence comes from Cladorhizidae sp. MBARI D1340-BT2, assembly GCA_028752905.1. Taxonomy (NCBI): domain Eukaryota; kingdom Metazoa; phylum Porifera; class Demospongiae; order Poecilosclerida; family Cladorhizidae; species Cladorhizidae sp. MBARI D1340-BT2. Next base: position 24,078,628 of record JAQNBH010000018.1, read on the forward strand.
ATCAAAGCAACTCAACCCATGGAGAGACTCAGTATGGACTTCAAAGGACCGTTACCTACTGACTCTCGCAATGTATACATGCTCACTGTTGTGGACGAGTACTCACGTTTTCCTTTTGCATTCCCTTGCCCGAACATGAGCTCCTCAACTGTCATAAAGTGCCTGGACCAGTTATTCACTCTTTGTGGTTTGCCTAGTTATATTCATTCTGATCGTGGCTCGTCTTTCCTGTCACAAGAACTAAAACATTACTTTTTAGCCCGTGGAATAGCTACTAGCAAGTCCACACCTTATCATCCGATAGGAAATGGCCAGGTGGAACGGTATAACGGAATCATCTGGAAAGCTGTTCGTCTTGCATTAAAGTCAGCTCGGCTACCAGATTCCCAATGGGAAATAGCATTACCTAGTGCCTTACACTCGATCAGGTCGTTGCTCACTACGTCCACAAACACCACACCTCACGAGCGATTATTTGGGTATCAGCGCCGATCTTGCCATGGAACTTCAATGCCTTCGTGGCTGATGTCCCCAGGTCCTGTCTTGCTCCGCCAATTCGTACGAGTGCACAAGAATGACCCACTAGTGGATCAAGTGGATCTTCAAGGAGCCAATCCTCATGTGCGTTACAAAGATGGTCGGAAATCAACTGTTTCCCTCCGAGATTTGGCCCCTTGTCCGAGAAGCCCGTTAAAGGAGGGATACACTCTGTCGCCATCAACGGATCCCGAAAGTACCTCTCAAAGTGACATTTCTACTGATACCACAGCCCCACTGGCTGATGAGCCTGAACCGAGCTCTATTCGACGTTCTACTCGAGACGTGAAGCCACCCATACGATTGGGATTTCCTGCAAAGGAATAACTGTCATTTTCTCTTTAGAGGGGAAGAATGATGTGAACTTTGTACTACTACTAGCTAATTAATCCTATAGTATCAGGTGACCCCGAAACCTCGTGACTGTGAACTCGCTACTCTTTCTGTTAGTTGTTAGTCATTGCTTGTTATCAGTTGTCTTTTGTTGTAGTGTTGTTGTAAGTTGTATAAAGCCAAATATCGTATTGTTGGTCACTTCAAGATATAGCTATAGGCCCTATAATGTGTGAATATTTGCAACAACAACAATTAATGATAAAACAAATATTTCATGACCTGAATACTTTTGCTAGCCACAAAAGTAGTCTTGGGCATTACGCAATTTTTTGGGTTTTTTGGTTAAATTAGTTGCTGCCCTCTGAAAACCTCACCGTTTCAGCAACTTCAGTATTCTAATGTTGTGCTAGAAGCAGTCTTGCTAGTGAACTGTTTGCATTAGGTGAGATCTAATGTAGCTAGCGAATAAATACTACCATCTTCTAAGTGTGTTCTTGCAGGGAACATGAAAAACACATGTCCCTAAACAAAATGGCTGACAATGCCGAGTACCTCTCTGTCTTGTTTTGGTGATGTGGTTCAGGTCCATTTATAAAAACCATCCATCCATTCGTCCAGTTCCAAAGGTGCACGTTTCATGCAGACCTGACCTTCCACTGGGCCATTAAAATTCGACAAACACATTGACAACTTCACACTTGGACTTGCCAAATAGTGAAAACTATTGTGCAGTGCATTGGTGCGTATTCTACTGTAATAGGTTCTGGTGAGTAAATACAAATATTATATCCAACAGTGATATATATATGACAAATAAGATTTACCTTTTTGTCACATGTTCAATATAGTTATCAACATACACCACAAAACAGCAGCCATTACTGCATGCAATTTGGCAGTGTTATATCAGTTAACACTCCTCTAACAGGTTAACACTCCAAGGACCGGTCTCTAACAGTGTCATATCAGTTAGCACTTTATTGTTGTTCTGTCAACATTTAAAAACATCAAGGCACTACTTGATAGCACTCAGCACTTTTTAAAATAATAACAATAAAAATACTCACAAGAATTTTTTTTTATAGCTGTAAGAGTAAGGTGTCCCTGTGCTAACCAATGACATCGTGTGAGTCTGTATATAGTTTGTCTACTTTTACATATTTCTTCTTTTTAATTGTGATGATCATTAGCCACGAGTTGTCCATACCGGCAAGATATTCAATGGTCTGCAGAACAAAGAAAATAATAAAAATTATAAAGAGACTCGGTAGAACCACATCACCTGCAGAGCAGGATGTTGTGTAACAGCCAAGTTTGGTATTCAGCAGAACTGTGCAGCCACCCAAAGGTATCGTTTGACATCTTGCTCCACAAATATTCTGCACTGGAGTACCATCATAATTGCTATGCCATGAGGTTGTCTTCAATCCACAACCCAAACACAGTGGAGTAGCTATTGAGTTTGAAGACATTCTTTGCTGATCAATTGAGGATAGGATTAAAGATCTCAAGGCTAGCACAAACACAGGATCAATAACTCATTCCCTATATATACTGCCCCTCTCCTCTTTCCATGTAATTTTAGTATGAGAATAGATGGCAACCTTCTTTAATATGAATGACATATATGGCTGCACAAAAAGTTCACTCACACATGGACGACACCTATATATATGCCACTAAGTTTTCCTTGTTGGACAGAAGACACCTATATATATATATATGCCGCTAAGTTTTCCTTGTTGTAACAAGCCTACACCAGTAGTAGATAATAATAAGGCTTGAGGCCCATTTCCTCTTCAATGAAACTCGATTAAAATAGTTGTCATCATAAAAAAATGTTAAGTGCAACTAACCACATACTGGGTAATGGTTGCTAATCGTGTGTGCGAGGGGTTCATAGTTCAGTGTTATCTACCTCCACCCAAGTCTTGGAACCATGGGAGTGGTCAAGACTGAGTAGTATAGACTAGCCGGTCTGGTGGCTTTCGTAGCCTGGTTGATCTTCGTGGGATCGTGGCGGCTTTGATTGGGGTAGTGGGTTGCGGAGGCATGGGTGGCAGTAAGGGTGTGGTCCTGGCTGGTGGCGTGGGGTGCTGTGGAGTGTCCGGCGACATCCAGTTGTCCAGGGTGGGTGTGTGGTCTTGCTGGGGGGCAATTGGGGTGGTTGGGACAGGTGGTGGGCTGTGGATTCCAGGGGGGTTGGTTGGCCGGAGGAGTGGCGGTCTTGGTATTAGGGCGATGTCCTCTAGGATGGACCTTCTCACCGTAGGGGTGTGAATGGGTGTGTATCTCCTGAGGAATTTCCTATTGCGAAGTGATTGCCTCCCTGATCCAGCCAGTCTGATCAAGTATTGGTGGAATTGGCATACTTCCACGATGGAGCCTGTCTTGTCCCATTTGAGTGGGTGGTTACCCGTCTGATTTTGGACCCTGACTTTGTCACCTATTTTCAGTGATTGTAGGTTTCTGGTGTGTTCACTCCACTTGTCCTGACGTAGTGCGTGGCGTTGTCTGTGGGCAGCCTCTCTGAGGTTGAGTGAATCTTCCCATGTCCTATGTGGGCGGTACTTGCCTGGCATGATTGGGATCAGGTCCTTGGTGGGCCTCCCGAAGATGCACATCGCTGGCGATTGTTTCGTGGTAGGGTCGGGCGAGTTGCGATACTGAAGCATGGCTTGTTGGAATGTGTCGATGTTGAGGGATCCGTCTTTCCCTGAGTTCCCTGTAACGAGCCTGTTGACTGTCTTGACACCCACCTCAGCCCGGCAGTTGCTATGAGGGAATGCCACCGAGCTGAGTCTGTGGTGTATGCCCCAGTCCCGGAGGAACGTTCTTGTGGCATGTGCTGTGAATTCAGGGCCTCCGTCCGAGGATAGTTCGTCCGGGATCCCATATGTGGCGAAGGTGTGCCTGAGGATGTTGATCAGGCCTATAGCGCCGTCTCTGGCCCTTTCCACAATCGGCCAATTAGAATACCTGTCTATTATGACGAGGTAGTCTTGGCCCTGGTGGTGGAAGAAATCCGCGCAGATACACTGGAATGGGTACTCTGTTGGAGTCGGGGGTGTTGGGGGTAGGGTTGCCTGTGAGGGTGCCATTCTGTTGCAATCAGTGCAGTTTGCCCTGGTGGCGTGGATGTCCTTTGTAATTCCTGGCCAAAAGATTGCTGCTTCAGCCCTGGAGGTCATGGCCGAGGTGCCTTGGTGGGCTGAATGTAGGGCGGATAGGCATGATTGATGGAGGGCTGATGGTATGATGATCCTGTCTTTGTGGATGGCGACTCCATCACAGCAGGAGAGGTGGTGGTAGTCCCTGATTGGTTGTGGCAGCAGGTGCCTTGATTCGGGGAAGCCGTCCTCGATGGTATTGGTGAGGAATAACATGTCGTCGTCCGAGGAGGTGGCGACCTGTACCTGTTCCCATGTCACCGTGTTGGTGGGGTGTAGAGCTGATGTGAATGACTCCTGATTCCTGGTCTGGTAGGGGTGTGTATTCTGAGGAGATGCCAGCCATCAGTTGGATTGGTATAGTTATTAGGAGGTGTGGTGATCCAGTCTGAGATGCCTTGAATGTCGTCGTGTAGTGTCATCTTCGGGGTTTTTTGGTTGCCGGTGGGATATCTGGAGAGGGCGTCGGGGGCCCTATTTTTCACTCCAGGGATGTGTGCCATCCTGAACCTGTAACGTAGGTTTTTTACCTTCAAGTTTCGGAGTCTTGTGTTGGATATGTGGTCACGTGATCTGTCCCCGAAGATTTTCAGTAGGGGCCTGTGGTCCACAGCAATTGTCAGGTCCCTGCAGCCGAGGACGAAGTGCCTGGCCTTGTCCAGTGCATCGGCCACGGCTAGTGCCTCGCCCTCGATTGGGGCGTATCATGATTCTGTTGCGTGGGTGAAGCGGCTTCCCACCAGGGTAATTTTCCAGCCGGCATCGACAGTTCTTCTGAAAGAGCCAGTATCCAATGCCGTCTTTGGACCAGTCGGTTGCGAGGCATGTGGGTTTAGACTTATCGAATATCTCGACACCGTTGTGGATCTCTGCAATGATGGTTGTCTTGGACCTGTCGAAGGCTTGTTGTAGGTTGTTGTCCCAGGAGAAGGTGTTGTTGGTTTGAGGAGGTTCCTGAATGGGAGCATGGTGTCGGTCGTGCTGAATGCGAATGATACCTGGTTGATCAGGCCGAACCACGAGTGGACATCGGTGAGGTTCCTCGGGGTGGGAAAGTCGGAGATGGCTTGCATGTACTTTTTGCATGGTTTCATGGTGTTGTTGCCAATCTCGAAGCCAGCGAATTCGACGTCCTCTTTGGCGAAGTGGAATTTGTCTGGATTGAGGGTGATGCCATGGTGTCCACATGTGTCTAGTCATCTGCACGCCTGGAAAAAGCATTCTTCTATCGTCCGTGACAATAGGAGGGTGTCATCTATACATTTCGTCTTGTTGGGGAATCCCGGATGGATGACACGATTTCATCGTACCTCCTGGTGTAACCATCTCCAGAGGCGATGTATCCTTGGGGTGCGGTTCGGTAGTGGTATCGGCCCCATGGGGTGATGAAGGTGGTATAGTGCCTGTCTTCCTGGTGCAGGTTCACGCTATGGTAGCCATTCCACGCATCGAATACCGTCTTCTTCATTCCTTGTGGGACGGATCGGGCCTGTTGGAATGGTGACTGCGTGTGGTGGGTCTCTCTTGTGGCATGGGCATTCAGTGGCTGGAAATCGATGGTGCGTCTGAGCGAACCGTTCTTCTTTGCACAGATCACCATGTGGTGACACCAGGTTACTGGGTCGCCCACTGGGACCTGCTCAATGACTCCCAACCTCACGTCCCTGTCGAGCCCGGATTTCACGTCTTCCTGCCAGTGGAGTGGGACTGGTATAGGAGAATGGTGTGCTGTAGGTGTGGCTGAGGGGTCTATCATCAAGCGCATGGGGGGTCCCTCCATGAGGGGTAGGGTCTGGTACTTGCATGTGTTGAACGTGGTGGAGCGATAAAGTGCTAAGATGTAGTCCTTTAGTTTTTCCCTGTTGGCGTCTGTGGCCGGAAATGGTAGGCAGAAGGGCAGAGTTGGTGGTGTGGTCCTTCTCGGGCATTGGCACTGATGTGGGGTGGGCGTGGCAGAGATGGCATTGGTGTGGTTGGCTGTGTCCTTGGCCTTGGTGCTCTGGCTATCAGGGGGAAGGAGTCATGTTGATCCCGAGGTCTATGCATGTTTCCCTGCTGATGAACAGCTTGTTGGTGGCGTTGGTGACATAGACAATCTGTCTGGAGGACTTGCCGTTCCCTAACATGGCTGCTCCCAGTATGGCGATGTTGTTGCTGTTGGCAGCGTAAACTTCAGTGTCACTGGGACTAGGTCCTTGGGTGATAACCCTAGTTTCTTCACGATATTCGACCCAGCCAGGCAGCTCTGACAGCCGGTGTCGGCCATGGCGTAGACAGGTGTCTGGGCATGTGCGGTCTTCAGTGAGTATCCGAAATGATCGTAGTCCTCCCTGGTGGTGCGCATCTGTAGCCTGACGAAGGGTTGTGGTTTGGACTGCCTCCTGGACCAGCTCCGTGTGGTTTTGTTGTAGATGTGGTGGTCCAGGGCGTCGGCTTTGGCGTCGGTTTTGGAGGCGAGGTCACATATGGTGTCGAAGATAGCATTCTCCTGCTCGGTGCCGGATGGCTTCTTATTGTGCTTAGTTCGACATACCCTCTCATAGTGGTGGTCCCTGCCACAATGGCTGCACTGCGTGCCGAAGGCTGGGCACTCAGACCTCCTGGTCCTGGTTGGGGCGCTCTTTCCGTGTCCCTTGGTGCCACAGTAGGTGCATGAGTCTTGGTCGGGTCCTTGCTGATTCCTGGGTTGTGGTTTCTTCTGTCTCTTGTAGGAGCTCCCAGCAATGTGGTCAGCGGCCTGGGGTATCAGTAGGCATGCAGCTGACCTCTTCCCTGCTTCCTTCGCCTCTATGAACCTGAGGACCTGTTCCAGGGTCATATCTTGGTTACTGTCACCTAGCAGGTCCATCTGGGTTTCGTTATCTGCTAGGCCTCTGCACAGCACATCTCTCAGTATGGCCTCCGCGTAGTGTATGTCGTGGTTACATCCTGGGCAAGAGACGTGTATTTGCACACACCCGCTTGGCCCCTGAGTCGGGCCCCTTAGGCACGGATGCGCTCGTCACGATCCTGCTTCATGTTGTGCAGGGCCACTCATGCTACCATGGCGTTCTCCTCTCTCACTGCTAGCCCCTTTATCGCCTGGAAGACCTCCTCCTTTGTTTTATCTGCTAGGGTCCCCCCTGCATTCCTGGTGAGGTCCCTCCGCAGCTGCCCATCACAACATTCTAACAGCTGCATGATGAGGTCAGGTCCTCTCACTCTGGTTGCCCTGACGTAGTCATCCCATCTCGTTCTAAAATACTGCCAGTCCTCGTTTGTGCCCGATGACGTAATTTCGGGTCTCTTTACCTTCTCGATCCTGGCCGCCTGTGCTGGCCCACCGTGGAGAGTGGCGTGGATCGTTAGGATCGTGGCTGCGAGTGCCGGTTCGATGTCTGGTGTTGCATACTCACAGTCCTCTATCGGGCACTGGAATGTCGGCATTTCAAGTCCACGTAGTACTGCTCTCTAGATGGGGTAGCCTCCTTTCGTGGCCGTCTCTTGCTTTGTGATCGAGGCAATCGGTTCTTAGGCGTTTCAGCGAGTTGCACTTAACATAGATAATAAGGCTTGAGGCCCATTTGCTCATCAATGAAACTCGATTAAAATAGTTGTCATCATAAAACAATGTTAAGTGCAACTAACCACAGACTGGGTAATGGTCGCTAATCGTGTGTGCGAGGGGTTCATAGTTCAGTGTTGTCTACTGCTGTTGCATTGTTAATTAGGGCTAGGGCTAGGGCTAGGGCTAGTATGACAGTTACAACAGAACAAAGTATTGGGAGGTGAGGCAGGTCTTGGGCTTGTCAAGAATTCCCCTCCAAGCATCAATGGAATATACCTTCAGATAGATGCGCTGGATGGCTGTCTTTCACCTTCCTCACCACATCACACAAAGGAATGGCTGCCTTCTTCTCCAGCACAAAGTAGGTTTAATTATTTTAGTGGTGTTGGGGGTTGTATCCAGCATCTTCAACATCCTGATCTTCTCAGGATCTCTTGTGATGTTGGACACAGCTCTTGCCATTTACTTAGCTCTGATCTAAATGTTTGGTATAGACAATGTCTCGTTATTATAAACTCGAAGGGAGTGAATTTTTAGGGAAAAAATCTTAAAAAATTAAATAGGTGCCCCTTAAAGCACCTATAGTAAGTTAAAAAAATTAGAAATTATTAGCACTAATTAACTAACTTATAATTATTGCTAATTCTGCTATATATTATTGCTAACTAATTACTATTATTATTATAGGGCTATTAATTATTATAGGGCTATTAATAACAAACTACTAACTATTATAGGGTTATTATGAACTACAAACTAACTAAAACTGTTACTTATTGTCAAGAGTTTCCCACTGACTCCTGAACCAAGGCAGCATTCCCACACTGAATTAATCTCACCATCAGGTAGGCTTGGGCCTTCTCTTCTCCTGTGTGTCAGGTAGGCACGGGCCTTCTCTTCTCCTGTGTGTCAGATAGGCTTGGGCCTTCTCTTCTCCTGCGTGTCATCTTATCCTGTCCCCCAAGTCTTACAAACTCTAAAGACTTCTTCCCTATCTTCTCCAAAGTTTCTATGGCTACTGGAGCAAGGAATTGTCAGGCACTTTATAAAACCCGGTACTTCTCCATTTTCTTCTCCTCTGCCGTGGCTGCCACTAACCCAGCACTACTGGTGGCCTGACCATGGTATGAGGGGGCATACATGAAATTGATGCTGTTGGTTGTCCAACAGCTAAATAAATAAATAAATAAATACACTTTTCCTCCAGTGATGCCCTCTCTTTCATAGGCCAGGAAGGAAGCTCTTAGAACTTCCACACACACACATAGACAAGCAGAGTGGTGCATGCACAAACCATGACTAACAGACGGTTGTAATAGACTCTCCCTCCCCGACACTTCATCACAAATGTCATTCCAGACTATGATTAGCAATACAGAGCACTTAGTTATTTATGGTCAACATAGCTCCAAATATGGCAAAACTACAGACAACCCCCAAACATGGCATGGTTTCATTAAGGGCGTAGGGGTATTCACACCTCTTGAATCTGGTTTTTCTCCTTATTCGTCGAGCGCTAAACTAACCATGAATAACCTTTGTCTCAGGCGAACGTAGGTATCATCATCACATGGAGCAATAAACAAACATCCTCCGTGCGCGTGTGTGAGTTGCAACGACATAATCATGTGATGCAATCAACTGCACACTAAGAGAAGGTTCACTATAATGATGGAACAAAGAAGATGAAAATGGGAGCAAGAAGTGAGCGAGAAAGAGCAAAGTGTGCTGTAGAAACTGAGGAGAGCTAGCCATGAAAAACTTATTTTGCCTCACGTGTGTATGCATGCGCATGTTCACTAATACAATAGCCTCCATATAAGTGTGTGTATGAATTAGTCTAACTATCCTTGGCTTCCACCCATTTATAGCCATGCCTTGCTCAAAACCCATATTAGAACATTGTTAGTAATTTCACAAATCCTCCTCCCCCCCCCCCCACACACACTTTATACAAATAAGCCCTGTAGGGCCTATTTTCATCACAAAAGCAATTATAGCTTCTCAACCTTATGTCTATATAGCAGAGATGAGACATTCTCCCTCACCCAGTCTTCTCTTGACTGGAACGTAGTTATTAATCGACTGTTTTCTGTCCATCTTGAAATCTTCAACAACTCCACGGCTCCACCGTAGATTGTAGTAAATAGTGAAGTCTAAACCACGCAGAGGCTGAACTTTTGACCGATGTCCAGGAAATTATAATGGGGAGTCAGAAGGGAAACACATTTTTAATATGTATACACCAGTCCAAACTATATTGAGCCCAAAAATGCCAATAATGCACTAATGATGTGCATGAAAAGTGACTTGGCAAGGAGAAGGGAGAGAAAAAATCAGAGTCAGAGTTAAGAGATGATCATATATAGCATATTTGTGTTTGAATCATAACTAGCTATTTAGTGCTTCATTCGTTGTAAAAAGGTATATAGCCCATTCTGTGTGTGTTCAATGATATCTGCATAGAGTAGTGTTGCAATAAACTTAAAACACATGTAATGACAAAGATCATTAAAAAAAAATTATGTTGCAACCAATAACAAAATAAGTAATCAACACATGATATTTATGGTGATTTCGAGTCCCAGCAGATAAATGTTTTATGAATGAGCACTTCCTTGAAAAATGTTTTGCCATCCTTTTTTGCCATATTCATTATTGCAAGTGAGGTGAGCAAGACTGGACTCCATCTCGTGAAAAAAGGGATGAATTGATGATCATTCAGCAGAGAAAGAGCTTTCAGATGATGTAAACATTATGTATTTATACTAAGGACAAAACTTATATGTTATGTATTGTCAATACACTTTTATGTGAAATCATGTTTAAAAAGTTGCTTCTATTGGCTTGGTCCTGTCCACCTTCGAATTCTCGAGCAGTATACAATAAAGTAGTAGCGTAATTAGTATCATAACGCTGACAAAAATCAGCTGAAGCTTGAAATATTGTTAGCTAGTATAACAGTGAAGATGGTGAAAAAATGGGCAAAAAATAGTCTTGGACTCCTCTGTTCTGAACTTTTTTTAAGAGGATGTCCCCAACAATTACTACACTACAAAACAGGAAAGATTGACCTTGCAGAGACATCGATGAGGTTACGAGATGACCTCAGTACTTCAAGATTAAACCACTAACCAATGTGTGAATACTTTGTAAGGGCACGATTGAAGCTCTCTCCTGGCAGCCTAACTAAAGGAACAAAAATCGAGTTCCAGTCAGTCTATAACTGAGTGCTATTTACTGGTTTGTTCCTGCTGTGTTGAACTTGACCATACACTTAGCCAGCTAGTGCTGGTTTGTTCCTACCGTGTTGAATGTGCTTGCTTCTCCCCACATTTAACCAGTACTGGTTTATTCCTGCTGTGTTGTTCCTGCTACACTTAACCAGCTAGTACTGGTTTATTCCTGCTGTGTTGAACGTGCCTGTTCCTGCTACACTTAACCAGCTGGTTTATTCTTGCCATATTGAACTTGCCTGCTCCTGGCCACACTTAGCCAGCTTGTACTGGTTTGTTCCAGCTGCGTCGAGCTTGCCAGCTCTTGCCATACTTAGAGACTATTTTTATATACACTATTTTAGATGGGGTTTCTATATACAATATTGAGTCTACAATATTGAGACTATTTTTATATGCAATATTGAGACTATTGTTATTTATAAAATTTAGGCTACTTTTATATACAATCTTTATTCAGCCACTCCTCCAGTCATGTCTGTTGTGAACAGCCAAGCTGCTGAGTGCCTATATAGGCCCTACTTAGGGAGCTGAGCTAGTGCCATCTAGGCATCTAGCTGTGAGTATCCAGGCCCTAGTGATAGCCACATGATCCCCAGACCACAGCAAGATACTTAATTGTAAGGGGAGCTTGGAATTAGGTGTTCAATTTCAGTACATTACTAGTTAGCTAAGACCTGCCAACATTTCTGCAGCAAACAAAAATCTTCAATAAAATATCCCAAAGCAAGAGGCTCTCTCATGATTTTTAGAAAACCACCAAGGTAGCCATGGTCCGGAAGACAAAATCTTGCAAGCTTCTTTATGAATTAGCGAAAACTCTGTACCAAGGTGGCCATGGTTAGGATGACAAAATCTTGTAAGCTTCATCATTGTCTTTATGAACTAGTGAAAACTCTGAATGCTCTGGGGAGGGCAACATACCTCTCAAGAAGTGGACATGCTGCCCATCCTGCCCTACAATTTTGCTGGCTGTTATGGTGAGTGTGTAGTTGGATGAAAGGATAGCATGGAAGCACTGAAGGTAGATGAAGTAGTGGTCTGCAGATAACCTATGCACACACCAGAAGATGAGCCCTTCAGAGTAGAAGTTCCTCTACCATTAGTAATGGTCAACTGCTGTCTCAATATGCTGACAAACAGTTTTTTTGGCATTTGTGATGCATCAATTAGGGAAATATCTTAAACTCTGAAGGACATGCCCTTTAAAAAGAATACATTTAAAAGCACATGCCATGTATAAATAAGTAGAGACAATGCTAGCTACTTTTGGAAGATTGGGTTCATGATTTTGAAAGCTCTTTGTGCATGTTTGAGGCAGTGCTTGCAAATGCCCCTCAATGCAACCAGCTCCATGTCACCACCAACAGACTGTGACAATAATAACAACAACAACAGTACTTGGCATAAAATAGAGGATATTCTCCACTGCTGGTGCAGCTGTTAAGGCTTACACTGATGGATCCTATTTGGTGTGTCAGCATATTCTTGGACAGTTCCAAGAACAAGTTTGGGATGGCCACCTGAGTATTTAATGATTGTTTCTAAAATAAATTGTGGAATAAAAGTTTGATGATGCACAATAAAAAGAATGATGGGAGAATTGCACATATGTGAGAAAACAACAATATTAAAACAAGTATGTTAAAAACTAAGATACTACCATAATAGTAATAGCAATAATAAATTAAAAACTAACTGCTATCTCTGTTTTGAAATGAAAGGAAACAAGACTGTACTTATGTAGACCACAAGCAGCTAAATGTCCCTTTACAATTTAAAATCCAATATTGTACTTCTTCTTAAAATGATCGGTACGTATGAGGGTCATCTAAATGGTTGAGGATAGGTAGAGTCTTGTTCCCTTTCTTAATTAAGAAGTCAATGTTTTTTCTTGCTATTGTGTTTTTTGGGGGGGAAGATTATACAGAGTTCTTCAGAGTTCTACACAGAGCTGTTGGACACTACACATATCTGTCTTGTTGCTGTTGTTAACTGTATATACCTAGTACATCATGTTGTCCAATACACAGAAATCAGCACATGCCTTATCTTGTTGCCAGAGTTGATATATCCATGTAAGGTCAGCTTCAGTCTCCTTCAAAGTTAGCAGGAGATGTACAGGAGAACTGCAACAACCAAGCAGCATCTTGTAGTAAAGGATGCTACAGTCTCCTTTGGACTTCGTAAAAGTTTATCAGGAGCAAGAGCTCAACAACCCAAACAGCAGAAGTGAGCGCGAGTCATATAATATAGCGCATGGCGGCAGGGGAGGCTCCATAGGGGGGGCAGGGGGAGCAATCTCCCCCCAAGCAGAACATTGGGGGGGCATTGCCCCCCCAATGATCTTGTGGCCTGTCATTGCATGCTATAATTATACTGTATTAGCTGCCTGTAAACCCCAGACCACATGTTAACCTGCCAAAACCATCTGCTAAAACCATATTATGATTGCAGCTGCTCAAATTATTAAACCCACATGTACAAATAAGCACATGTGGTTAAGAGAAAGGAAACTCAAAGAAGTCTAACAGAAATGTGGCCAAAGAAGAAGAAAACTTCACAAAAAGAAGGGATGCCTGGTGTATCTGGGAATGAGCTTTTACAAGAACATGACTTTGAAGTTCTTTCAGAACCAGAGTCTGTCGATAAGGAACAGGTATGTAATGAGCTCGAATGTCTGGAAGAGATAGTATTTCTGTTGGTGACAATGAATCTGTTACCGTCAATGAAGAATGCATGAATCAATGCTGTACTGAGGAAAAAACTGCTTACCAACCAAAAGGAAAGGAGGCATTATCTCTATTTGCTAAGAATGATCACAAATTTATCGCTACATGGTATGACAAACATGAATGGCTCACTCTATGTATATACTATGAAGAAGAAAGTATTTGGTGTCTACTGCAAATATGCACACAAACATGACCTACTTACATTTTCGACAAAAGGTGAGGAAGCATTTACAATTAAAGGATTTGATAATTATAAAAAGGCTACTCAAAAATTTCGTACCTATGAGAATTCAGATATGCATCCTGAAATGAAGTTGAAATGGAATGCTCTTGCCAATCCATCAATTTCAACACTCAAATTGTCAACTGTCTCGGCGTATTGGGCTCTTGAAACAACTTGAGGCTATGAAATATCTTCTCAGGCAAGGCATAGCATTGCGTGGACATTCTGAAGAAGAGGGAAATCTACCTCAGCATGTGGTCAAGTGATAATAATGACATCAAAACTGGGTCAAGGAAGTATTTATCACATGACATTGTTAATGAAATAATAAGTCTGATGGGGCAAAAAGTATTACGACAAATTTTAGCAAGAATCATGAGTAGTGTTCCTAGTTGGTATGCTGTGAGATTGATGAGGCTACTGACGTTACTTTTAAAGAACAGTCTATAAGGTATGTCGATGATGATTATATGGTGCATGAAGATTTAGTTGGTTTATTCAATCTTCCCAACACTAAAGCTGAAACTTTATTTGTTGTATTGAAAGATATACTTATGCGATGTGCTTTGCCTTTGTCATTATGTCATGGTCAAGCATACGACGGAGCTGCTGCAATGCAGGGGAAAAGAAAAGGCTTAGCTACCTTGTTCAGAAAAGAAGTCCTAGCTACATTGCCTGTCCATTGTCTGGCTCACTCCCTGAATCTCTGCCTGCAAGATGCAGGGAGGCAGATACAGCCTTATTAGAGAAATAGTGAAGTTAATAAATTACTCTCCTAAAAGAAAGCATCTCTTTTCTAAGAAATTGTTGGTAAATGAGACTGCAGAAGGTGGCATTAAGGTGCTGTGTCCAACTCGATGGACAGTGAGAACTGGTGCCATTGGTGCTGTGATCAATCAGTATGGTGTTATTATGGAAATGGAAGAAGTCCATCAAACAACCCATGATGATTATGGATTGAAAGCAGCTGGAATACTTGCTGCTTTGGAAAAATTTGACATTTTATTTGGTTTAAAATTGGGTCACCTTCTTTTCAGTACTGCTGAAGAAACTTCTAAAGTCTTACAAGCCAAGGATCTAAGCATTCAAGAGGCAGTTAATGTAACACAAGATTTTTACAAGCGCCAGAGATAAGATGTACAGTTTGAAAGGTTCTATAGTGCTGTTGTTGTTCAGGCTCATTCATTGGAAATTGGGGACCCTAGGTATAGACGGTTACCAGCAAGATTCGATAGCAGTCAACCTCATCAGTCTGATACACCAAAAGTTTACTTTCGTAAAATTTATTATGAAGCTTGTGATATCCTTATCCAAGAACTGGATGATCGATTTAAGCAAGTGCATTAATGAACCCCATGATTGCAATGGAATCACTTCTTATTAAGGCTGAGTTTGTGAAAGTGAGCTTGAAGTGATTCAAGAATCTGTTTTTAAGAATGACCTTGACTTTGATCGACTGAAGAAGCATCTGGGAGTTCTAGTTGATGTTATCAACCAGGCCTTACCAGAAGTGAAGAAAGTAACTATCATTCGAACAATATGTGAAGCTATGAGTACACTTGCGTATCGATCAATGTTTCCAGAAGTTCACAGATTGCTACGCCTCTACTTTACAGTTCCAATTACATCCTCAACCTCTGAAAGAAGTTTTTCCACTTTAAGACGTGTTCTAACATACTTAAGATCCACTATGTCAGAAAAAAGGTGCATTTTACTACACATCCACAAGGATCTCACAGATAGACTTAACTTACAAGAAATTGCCCAAGATTTTATAACACTAAATGAAGAAAGAAAGAGATACTTTGGAACATTATAAGTAATCATTGTATTGTAATTTGTGTATGTGTGTGTGTGATAAAAGTTGTGGCTTTGAAAAGTTGGGGTAGCATGCTTACATGCGCCATCCCCTTGCCCCCCCAATCAGCAACTACTGGAGCCACCCCTCATGGGGTCTGGACTCAATTCAATCAGCATGTAAGCTAACTTGATTTCATCATCGACAAACACCGCTACCCACACCTTTTCATAGCAATTGTTAGTCGTTGACATGCATTGGAGTCTTCTAGTATTTCAGTTTTTATAATGGACCTATTGTATGCAAGTTTTGCAAACAAATAGAGAACAAACACAAGTCCGTGAAGATGAATCGCAATTTTTTTCCTACACTCCCATCAGTTCTTTGCACTGAAGGCTTACTAGGATTCAAGGCATGCTTGGATTGCGTTTGGAGCTAATATACACTGAAACCACCACCTTCAACTCCTGATTACTATGTTTCTCATTGCGGTTTGTACTGACAAGACATTTCATCAAAGCTGCCATCAAGCTACTGCCAAGCTACTGCACATGCAGTATTATATGCAGAATGAATGACTTTTGTTCAGGTCTGCTATTTGGTATGTGGAATCACTGCTCCTGGGAAACTGTTACTAAGTCCGAAGGATGCTGGAGCTGATCCGCTACCAAAACATATGCTGTTTGGTTGGTGGAGTTTTTCTGAGCTATATACCAATTCCTTGAAAGAGGCTGTAGCCTACCCTACATGGGTACGGTCAACAATAGCAACATTGTGTAGTGTGTACAATAACACAAAAGGGGTTAGAAAATGTGTTTAAAAGCCTTGGAGAGCCAGAAGCTCCAAGTTGGATTTTGACAGTAGTCCTCCTGCTATACTATAATATACAAAATATACAAAACAAAAATAAAAAACACAAACAAACAAACAACAACATAATTTTATTTAAAATTAAGTACTATACAGGATTGACCTGACGGAAACAAGACTGTACTAACCATGTGGACCACAAACAGCTAGATGACCCTTTACCATTAAAATTCTGTACACCACTGATTTTCATTTTAAATGGCAAAGGGTCATCTAACTGTTTGTGATCTGTATGCTATCCTTTCTTATATATATTTGTTTTTAAACAACATTTCCCCTCCCATATTCTCCCCTCCCACTTTAATAATACACAATGGTGATAACGTTGACATCATTGGAACTTACCTGTATACTTATTTCTATTGAAGTTTTCAAGTCTTTTTCCGTCTCTTAAAGTTTTTTTTCAAAAAAGAATACAGAAACTTCAATATTCTATAGCAATAGTAGTAGTAGTAGTAATAGTAATAATAATAATAATAATAATAATAATAATAATAATAATAATAATAATAATAATAATAATAATAATATTTTTTTATTTTTTATATTTTTATTATTTTATTATTATTATATATATATTATACATAATTATAGATACTACTACTACTACTAATAATAATAATAACAACAACCACAACAACAATAATAATAATAATAGTAATAATAATAATAATAATAAAGAGAAAACATAACATACCAAGTTCATTAACACCTTGCTATATAGTTATATAATAATCAATTACAAAAATACAAAATAATAACTAATTAACAATAAATACAACTAAAAAGCCAACAAGTTCAACTCCCGACCGACCCCAAAACAGTCAAGGCATTCCCCCGCTGGACTGCCACTGAGAGTAGACCTTGGCAGATTATGCTTGAATTTCTGCCTATTTTTCTTTCCTTTTATGCTCCTAATATTCACCTATTTTTCTTTTCATTCTAATCTGATTGGTGTTGATATATGATAGTACCTATTTTTCTTTCCTTTTACGAAATTATGCTCCTAATATTCACCTATTTTTCTTTTCAATATACCTTCAATATATATACCTCTTTTTCTCAATTATGCTTTGACAAACAATTGTTACATCATTTAAAAAGAGAATATATGAGACAATCAAGGATTCAAGATTCGAGACATTTTAACAGTTACAATTATCTATAGACTATAGTTGTACTGTAACATAACAGAAAGTTGTAAGTAATCCTGCAAAGAAGTTTCTTGCTTCGTAGAAAAGGTATTGCTCAAAATTGAGAATACACGTTCAGCTGCAGCTGACGAAGGCTGCACCAATAAGACTAATCTACATGTGTGAGTCCAGTTAGGCAATCTATCCTTCTCCTCATGGCACTTCCACCACTCAATGGGGTCTACGCTATCCGAAACATCCTCAGCTGCTGCAAGATATTCAGTTAACTCAGACTTTAAGCCATTAATCACTTCTGTGTTCAAGAATGGGAAGACAGTAAGTGAATCAATATCAACAACAGTTGGCTTGAGTTCATTCACTTTTGAAGGTGAAAGGTAACGTGCTGGCTTAAAGGCAAGTACAATAGGCCTGAGATCTCTCTCAAACTTCTCCATGAAGTACGAGTAGGCAGGGACATAACAAGCTTGGCGTAAGCTATCAGTTGGCACTCACATGTAGAATTTCCTCCTGACAGATGCTTAGAGACTGCAGCCACATTTGGATAGTATTGTGACGAGACATGAGAATACAGAAGACTTAATCGCTGATAGGCAACTAACACTAATGGCCCATCACCTTCCAATGAGTATTTGACGAATGGTTCCATTGCATCTACAGTTATAGCGAGCTCCATTTTCAGTTTCCTACATGCTGCTTGATCGTCAATAATTTCCTAGTTTTCCAGTGGTAAATCACTGCCATGCAGAAAATCAGGCACATCTCCAAACATGTCATGCAATTTGTGGATAACTTCAAACTTACTCCACCATCTGGTTGCTGAATAGGTTGGAGTGGACAATCCAGTCTGTGTCTTCCATGCAAGCCTTGACTTCGGACTGTGAGCGAACAAGCTTATCCAAGCCTTTATGAACACATCTAAGATAGGTGTTTTCATTCTCTCTCCAACATGATCCAGAGTGTGCGCAAAACAGCATAGATCACAGATAATTATGGTTCTCATTGCCACATTATTCACTGATGCATGGTCCCTCATTGCTGCTATAATCAAATTAGAAGCAATTGACAGCTCAGTTGACAGAGCAGTTATTAGTTGCCGAGCACATTCTTCTCCAGATGGATTTAGATAAAAGCATCAGCCAACAAACATGCTGCTTGATAGCCCACTCTTTATCTATATAATGTAGAACAATCACACACATGGGTCGTTCCATCAAAAATGATTGCTATGTCTACCGCAAATATCTTGTTTCAGTTTACTGATTTCATCATGCAAGATGAATGGTATGAGATGACGAAGGTGTGATGAATCAGATAGGGAAAATGCATTTTCTTCAAGTAGGTCACTAAAGCGTCTAACTTGCTGATAGGAACACCTGCTTTTAGTAGAGCAGTCACTACATTCACTCTGTACATACGGGTAGAATCGGGTAATGTTTCACTTGATGGATGAACTTCTTTATCAAATTGCCGCAGTGGCCTCATTAAGCCCAATTGACGCTTTTCTTTCGATACCAAACGTTCCTTGCCCCTCACATGCTTCAGAGACTTGATGTGAAACTCTAAGGAACTTTTCATTACAGAGAGTTTCCCGGCAGCCTGAACAAAATAGTTTGCCATTGCTCACTGTCAAAGGTTCATTTTTGTAAGCCTTCATCACTCTTTCAGCTGGAGAAACTGACTTAGGATCATTGTTTGTACAGCCTCTTCCTCTCTTCTTTCCTACAGGAGGAAGGTTGATGCCAATCTTCCTTTTTCTGGCTAAGTCTGATGGCTGAGGAGGTTTGAGCCAATCTACAAGATTGGTGAGACTGGCAACTCTGTGCTGGTACTTTCATTGATATCACACACATTGTCAGTGTCACCATCTAGTCCTGCCTCTATTGTCTCAGCCATATACTTCAGCTACAAATAGCTATATAGCTACAAACTCAACTGTTCAGTGCACAATGACTTGGCCATGTGGTCTGTACACACTAAAGTAATTAAATGCCAAGCAGACTAAGCCTTTACCAGTAGACAATACTTGACTGTAGTGAAATGACCAAACTGTGGTTATTTCACAACCGGTACCAGCAAGAATCTTACCCACCCATATCCTGCATGCCTTTTAATTAAGATGCTTGACTTGGCTAAGAGTGTCAATAAGTGAGACTTGAGAGGTGTGGATAAGCTGTTACTGTGATGCATTCAGTCACTCTTATGTCTAATCTAAGAATTTCTCCTGAAAGTCTGCCTATTTTTCCTGAAAGTCTGCCTATTTTTCCTGAAAGCTTGCCTATTTTTCCAGCATTATTCTCAATTCTCTGAACCACCTATTTCCCTCAAAATTATGCTAGCGTAATTCGCCAGGGCCTAACCAATAATAATAACAACAACAACAACAACGAATGAGTAATAAAAATTACTACATGGAAATAAAAAGTACAAGACTTATTACTCCAAGTGTATATAGCAATGCCAGCTACTGCTTCAAGACAAGGTATGAAAGGGAGTGTGTGGAAAACCCTGACATCAAATTTGGGTGGGGGTGTTTTCCAGTGCTCCGTATACCATAAGAAAATAATATTGTGTAATTTATTTATTCATTCTTTTTTTTGGGTGCATTTTGAGTCATTTTGAATGAACATATAATTATACATAACTGCACTTGTAAATGCCTTTAACCACGTACAGTTAGAGAGAATTTTTTTTGGTGATTTTGCCTCATGTAGGGATAGGCATAAAAGAAGGCGAGGTTGCTCACACATGCCAACGAGGGAACCTTCTTGGTCTATAAACAGTTAGGTGCATGGGAACTGTTGCCTCCATAACTCTGCTGACTTGGACAGATAGCTATTCATTAGACTCTGTTGTGAGAGACTATATTACACAACGTCAAACCAAGTTTCAAAGTTCAATTTCCACTTACACATGCTCTGCTCACAGTTTAGCACAGAGGCTTTCAAAATACCCATGAAACCAACAAAGACACAACTCCTCTTAAAGTTCTGGCCCTTATGGTGCAGCGACTTACCTCACACTGCAAGCTATCTCTCTGAGGTTTATGTTGAAGTTGACCATGTGGCCATTGAGCAGCTTGAGTTGGAGGAAGTGCAGAGTTCGCATCTTAAACAACAATTGCTTCACCTGTGGAAAGGAAAAAAATAGCGATTATATCTTGACGATGTCGTTGTTGTTGCTTACCCAAAGCAGGTCTCTCTGATCATCTGTCGGAGCTGGCTGGCAAGCTATAATGTCTTCCACAATGTTAGCCAGGACTATAATTTATAACAATTTCACATGGTACAGCTTATGATACTCCAGAAACATGTGCAGCAGGCTACATCAACAACAACAATGACATCATCACCAACACTATCATCAACAACAACAATGGCACCTCCACCACCAACAACATTACCAACATTTCAACAATGACCACCAGTCCTAGAGAAGTGTCTAGATGCCTTCTGGGAGAAATATTCTTGACGAGCCAGAAGTACTATTGTTAGATATGTGGAAAAATGTTTTGGAACTCTATCGACCATGGAGGAGAGGCCTACGTGATTAGAAGGCTGGAAAAATGGGATAGAAGTCTGTGGAATAATACTTACCTCATGCCGTGGAAATTACCCTATGCCATAAAATAATACTTAACTCCTACCTATTTACCCCCGCACCATGGAACATTAGTTACCCCACACTATGGAATAATACTTGCCATAATGTTTACTTGACAACCTCATGACTCGCACAAGTACTATGTATGCATGAGTTACGAGGTTGTCAAGTAAACATTATGGCGTCACTTTGTCAAGACCACTTTGCCACTAGTCTGGCATAATTGTATGTGCTCCATGTGTTTTTGTTTTACTTAATGGGGTGATCAATTCATTATTAGGCGAGGTTTATGGTGGGATACCGATTATCTCTAGTGAAAGAGCTCGTATGTGGCGAGGAGTGCATGTGCCGACCATGTTTAATAGTACCCAACCTCATCTAATCACTATCATTATACTGGTGGACAACTCAATTACTTTACTTGCTTTGAGCTACAGCATGGGCAAATATTATTCCAAGGTGTGGGATAAGTAGTATTCGATGTTGTGGGGTAAGTAGTATTCCTTGGTGCGGGGTAAGTAGTATTCTTTGGTGATGGGGTAAGTAGTATTCATGGTGGGGGTTAAGTAGTATTCCAGGGCATGGGCTAGGTAGTATTCTACAGCTGTAGGGTAAGTAGTGTTCCACACAGCATGGCATAAGTAGTATTCCACAGAGTGGGGGTGGGTAAATATTATTGTTGTTGTTATTATTGTTATTATTATTGTTGTTATATTAAAAAATACATCCGGTGCATGTGATATAGGCGCATGTATATACTGGCACGTCGTGGATATATAAATAGCAGGCTCACGCAAGCCTTAGTGCATCCCGACTAGTTGAAACTTCGAAATCTGAAGTTGATTATTGAGATGGTGATTACAATAACAACAATAGTAATATTAAAATTTATTTTTAATTTTTAATTTTTAAATTTTTTATTATTACTTTAAAAAAATAAATACTTTTTAAAAATACAATAATATGCCTTATAACTACCAATAAAGAACTAGCTAGCTAATTAAGTAAGTAATAGTCATCACTAGTATGCTGACTAGTGCCTAACACCGCTGCAGTGTTCCCACGCTGGATTGCAATAGAAATTCTCTGGAGGAGTAAATGCAGAGGCAGCGGAATGGGGGGGCACTGCCCCCACAAAATTTGTCCATTGCGCGCACGTGATACGCGATGAAAAATGAGGGAAGAGACTAGGGATTGATTTTCTTTGCGTTGAGATCTTGAGTTCTGATGAAGCGTCAACGCGACATAATGAGTTACTTCATCCCAGAAAAAAGATTTAGATTTTGGCAGTGACCTTAGTGAGGTAGATGCTGATAAAGCAGCTTCTGATGAAGCTGACATCAAGACATCATCTCAGTCAACCGAGTAAGTTTTATTTGTCTGAAACTATTTAATACACTTGAAATCGATAGCTAAACTACAACTAGCTGAGTATCACTGTAAACCTTTTTTGTCTTTAAATAGGGTCAGGAAAGGCTTACCCTGCACAAGTGTGTGTTGTAGTGTGGTGGAAGAGGCAACTCCATATCAACCTTGTGATAAGGCAACAATAGCTTCTACTAGACAGAAAGTTGGACAGAAGTTCCGGTTTTTAAATCCCAGATGGTACAAAGACTTCAAATGGATTCATTTTTGTGCAACGAAAAGAAAAGTGTTCTGCCTGTATTGTCTTCAAGGCAACAACAAAGGCCTACTGACTATGACAAAAAATATGAAGATGCATTTATAATTGATGGATTCAGCAACTGGAAGAAAGCACGGGAAAGATTCGAGCGTCATCAAGTTAGTGAGTGCAATAAAGAGGTTGTACTCTCAAATGTTTCCAGGCTCATAGTGTGATTGATCAACTGGAATCGCAAGCTGTGAAGACACAATCAGAGAATAGAATTCTATTGCTATATATCTAGTCTACAATTCTTGCTGTGACAAGGCCTGGCTATTTGTGGACATAAGGAGGCAGATCCACCATGACCGAAGAGCGTAACATTTTATTGTTGATGCACACAAAGAGGAACAGATGTCCTGGATCTAACAGAAATTGCTCATTTTTTTACGTCTGCTAACATAAAGCGGACGAATTTTTTGGAACATTTGTGTAATAATATTATATACAATAATAATACTGACTATATTGAATCTTGGAATAACAGTGTTGCTAATTTTGTATACACCTTTACCTAAACTTGATTATTGGTTATTACATAATTTGTAGCATGTCTGCTTTCCAACTGCACACACACACACTCCCCCCCATAGCTAGTAATAGCAATTTTATCCCTTTTGACCTCCCTCAGAAAATCCTGGCTACGCTCCTGAAGAGGAGGGGGGGGGGATGATTTAATACTGTGCCCCCCCTACTTTCAATAGCTTCCTCCGCCTCTGAGTAAATGATGGGAACATGGTTCGTCGCACTTTGCTTTGAGACGGCCACATAACTCCCAAAGGAACACCCAAAGGAACAAAGATGCCTCCCCTCCAAACACTCCAGTGGTCTCTATCCCAATTGGGACAAAGTAGTATGTAGCAACAATGTTTCCATATTTTGGGACTCAGCTCTGTTTGCCACTGCCCCAGGACCTTCATGTAATAAGTTAGCATAGGATGGAGCAAAGTTGTCCACACATGTAGCATCCCACACAATGATACAGTAATTCTTCCAGGGACAATGGAAGCTCCATCAGGAAGCTTGCCATCTGAGTGAGAAATGCCTGAAGGTTCCAGGTGAGAGGGAATATTTATGGAAGTTTGTGTAGTGATCTCATTTACAGCTTGCATGCCTCGAGAAATGACCTTGATTCCTCCGACAGTTGAGGCCATGAGTGCCAAACTGATTCACTTGGGATCCACACTGCAGACAATTGTGGGGATGACAGAGAGGAACACTCAAACGCAAACCAGTAGCCACCCTAATCACATCATTATCCATTCGGAGGCCTAAGTATGGCATGGGAAGGGCATGGATCCAAGCCCCTGACTCCTTCGTAGCTGCAGCCTGAATACCCATGAAGCTAGATCCACACTCGAGTTCAGGAGGGAATCAAAAGAAGCCTGAACATGAGGACCATCCTAGGCTTTCTGTTGGGAGGATCTAGGATCAGATGGTGGCTCACAGCTATGACCTCGACACCAAATTTCCAAACCATCTTCAAATTCAGAGTAGTTTGAATCACCTATATAGGTAGCCAGGAAGAATCTGGTGAATAAAATCAAAAGCACCTGAAGCCGACACCAAAAAAGGCGGAAGTTGCAAGCATCACAGCACTTCTGATCCCCAAACCACCAAACTTCACTGGAAGTGATGCCTGAGACCAAGCTTGATCTTTAGTGTTGAGAAGAATGTTGGTGATCTCACTCAAGATGGTACACTGAATTGAGTCAAAATCTTGAAGCTTAGATAAATAAAAACAGGGTGATCGTAAAGAGTACAGTAGCTTTGGAATTGCAAATGTGTGATGAAGCACATCATGAGCATGGAGGTGTCGAAGGAGCTGCTTCTTATAAACTTTAAGGAGTAAATCTTCTCATTAAGCAGCACCTCAACCCCTTCCATACCACCAATAGGAGAACCTAAGAGAGTGGCAACCTCTGGATTGACCACACGAAGTCCTGGAGCAGCACAGAGATACTTCCCTAAAGTCTCTGGATCTGGACAGATAAGCTCACATTTCTCACGGTTAATCTCCATACCCAGCTCCTCAGCCATACTTTCTGAGTACATCATCCATGCTACCCTCAGGAGTGCCATCATCCAAATAAAACACACTAAAATTGGATACCAATCTGTGTGTAGTCTTGTGAAGAGCAAGACAAAACAAAACTGGACCCATGGGATCACCCTGTTGAACTCCTTCAGATGACTGAATTGTTAAAAAAAGAGCGATGATGGAGGACTATAAGTTGAATGGACAAAAGGTAGCAAATCAGGAGCTAGCTCTTCCACAGCAGATAACATTTTGTCCCTACGAATAGTGTTAAATGCAAGTACAAAAATCAAGCTTCAGGAGGATATGGCCTGGCTGTAGATTAAGCAGGAAAATACGACCTGCATGAACAATAGATTCGGCTCCAGAACGTACTCCGAAACCCAATTGAAGAGGAGCTAGAAGAGCACTCATAGACTGCCTCACCAGACCGCTTGCTACCAGGCGTCTAAGCGTGCACCCAATGGTTATGGGACGCACACCTCCATCCTTCTTGTTCAAGGCAACAAGAGAAGCCCCAAAGAAGAAAGGGCGAACAAAGGTTTGTGTTTTTCCCAACAGCACCATGTTGACGAAAACAGTGAGGGATGCAAGAAGTAAGGGACCCCCATCACCTGCAGACTTGCTGATCATATCCTTAAGATGTTGAGGACATAAACCATCTTGTCCTCCAGCAGATCCACAAGGAAAAAAGCGAATGGCCTTAGCCACTACTGAAGCTGAAACTTCAAAAGGTGGAACATCATCACCTAAAATTGGAGCTGGGGGAATGACCGAATTTGGATGAGGTGGAGGATGCTTATCCACAGAGTGCTTTCACTGAAATCAGCCAAAGAATCATCCGAGCTTGCAATATGGACAGCCCCTCTAAAATCTCCATCATTACAACCCTCTTAGCCAGATATTGTAAGGGGTCATGTTGAGTACAAGGAAAAATGGATTTACAGGGCCGAGGATTTGATGTAAGCGAGAGATTAGATTCAGACTGGATTAATGAGTTGATGTGAGGAAGCAAGGCTTTTAAGGGGGTCGGATGGGCAAAAAAAGTATTTGAATGAAAAATAAATTTTTTCCCAGTTATATTATTGTCATAGCATTGGAATACTTTTTGCAGTGCTGAAATGCTCTTATGTTGCACACACACACCAATACAGCGAGTTATCGGGGATCCCTTCCTGATTTTAAAGGGTTATTTTAATTTTTACCCCATAATTTGTTGTGATTACCTCCAACTTTGGAGCTCTATATGCTTTAGTGTATGAACTTGCTAAATAGCTTAAAAGATAGATCTCTCTGTCTGCTCTTATGTGATATTAAACATATTATCATAGGTATATGTATGCTAAAGTTATATACAGTTAAACATCAGGCCCTAAAAAACTATGGGTTAGGTGGCTAGGTAAGGGTATTTCCAGAGTGGTTAGACTTGAAGTGCTATAAATTGAACCAAGGTTAGCTAAACCTGTACTCTTCAATTAGAGTGGGTTCATTAAGCTGGACTAGCTGCTAATGACCTGCCATGGCATGCTTTAGAAAAATTATCGTGTCGACCCCTTACCATATAAATTGTAAGGCCACTACAAACCTAAAGAGAAGGTGAGTTATTCATGTTACAAGGGTGTTCATGTTACAAGGGTGTAGTTAAGGGATTGGGGGGGGGGGCTAACCACCTTCCCCTCAGAATTAATAAGCTGTTACTGAGTCCGTGCAATGAGGCTAGTATTGTTAGCAAGTCTCAGATGAAAAGACCATTGGTGGAGTAGGACGCTTGACAGACACCCTGATTAATCCTCTCCAAAACTACATGGAGATGCAACCAGGAAGAGTGTTGGGGATCTGGATAGAATGATCAAGTCTGTTCAAGCGACCCTACTCCACTTGAATTCCACTGACGAGAGACGCGGTCACCACCTTTGCTCAACTGGAGAGGCCTCTTGGTGCAAATACCAAGTGGCTCAGACACTGCATGAAGACTATCATCACAAGCACACACACATTCCAGAAGCCATTGTTAAGCTTTTGAAACCGATTTATGCCCGCCTGGGAAGTAGGGCACTTCTTGAGATGTTGCTAGGATGAAGAAGGCAAGATACAGGGCAACGGAGCGAACCAAAACTTTGAGGAGAAGGGCCAGGTGGGTGATGAAAGGGTTTGAAGATCAGCAGCAGAGGAGTGGGAGTGTTATGTATGCTGCTGGTGCTTTGACACTGCTACCCCATGCCCTAGCAATCAGCCAGGACCTAGCAACCAGTCAGGACATAGCAGGGGAACTGGCAAGCGACCCATGAATCGCGAGCCAGGATTGGAAGAGGAGAAAAAAACAGTTTAGTTACTCTTGTATGTGTTGTGTTCTGGTATATAGTGCCATAGTTTGTTGGTATGTGTCATTTTGGATGATTTTTGTCTGTATATTCCTCCCTTTTCAAACGTTTAGTTCAATGATTGAACTGCCTTTCTTATAATGCCTATTCCCGAATAGGGATTTTTTGGCCTTAGGACGGATCTCCCCTGCTTTATACTTGGAGTAAAGAGGAAAGATTATATATATTCTGGTTCCTCTCAATGAGATCTACGTAATGACATTCTTAGTTTTTCAGTTTAAGCAAGTATATTTGAATTGGCTTTAGAATAGTACAGAAAATATTTTTCATGACTAAAAAAATCATTAAAAATCATCCAACACATCTTTTCACAAAAACTCCATGTAGTTGCATTCTTTGTACTTGCTAATTTCCTTGTAGTAAGTTGTGAAACCCTAAAGTAAACACTACTCCAAATATGGCTGTCCTGGCCAAACCACAAAAGGTCACTTAAGTCTGGATCAGTTGGAGCTGGGTGGCTGTCACAGTACCAGAAGGTAGTTCAGTGTATAGGTACACATCATACAAAATTTCAAACAAAAATTCCAAACAAGAGAGGAGTTATATATTTTTTGTTTTTTTTGTTTTTTTGCCCATCCGACCCCCTTAAGGCACCCATCTTCCCCTGGGACTCTGAAACACCGAGACGGGAAATTAAAAAGGCAATTCCTTTTGCCAACATCATTAATAGACGAAATAGAGGAAACTTCATCAAGAATAACAGCAAACTTAGAAGCTGCAAAATTTCTAGAAGCACGTGGCAGCCTCCTAAGAAGCTTAACGGAAGGGTTTGGATGGCCAAACAGAGAATCACTCTGAGAAGCCTGGGAAGTCATCTCATCACCACTGGAAACCTGACATGACCTGTCCTCAAGTATGGGAAAAGATCGGGAGTCTGGACAGCGGCAGCCAATTCAATCATGAACCGTGAAAACCCAACACTGAGTTACATGTATGGATCTCTTGCTAACTGGACATATAGCCTGAGATGAGGAGGAGGTAGTGGACTGTGTAGTAGATTGGCTGACTCTGGAGCTGACATCATGGCTTCACACATCGCTGGAAACACTGACAACCTTCCATGTGGAGGTGGGCATCAAATGGAAATAGCAAGATTCAGCCTCACAAATGACCTACTTGGCTAGTGGCCTAAGCAACAACAAGACCTAGTTTAGACAAGACTAGACGGAGCTATTAAGGGCTAATTTTTCACTAATTTTTCAAACTTTTAAATGGTGTATTTGCTCATATTGAAGTCATATTCCAAGTTTCAGAACATTTGAAGATTCTATGATGCAGTTACGACAGCTTTTGACTCTATTAATATTATTTTTTTACTGTCTTCTGGCACTTTTTTAGATTAGAAGAATTCAACATTTCCACAAATTACTACCCTAATTTCTCACCCAAATTCACATAATTTATATATCACCAGAATGCTTATTGTGTGCTCTTTAACCCAAGCTACTGTTATGAGAATGTGTTGGGTATAGACCAGCATATCTGCATGTGGTTTGTATGGGATTCCCCCCCCCCCCTCTCCTGTGTTGCATTATCATACTGATTCTAATAGTTTAGGTGAAACTACTACATGTACTCTTACCATAAACCAGCACTATTAATGGATTTTTAATTCAAGACAGGGCAAAAGTTGGATTGCCTGGCTGACACCTAGGCATAAAAAATACCCTTGACAAAAGTTAAATACATCATTAAATATATAGCTAATTTTCGAAGCCACATTTTGGTACAAAAATTATGTTGATAGGGGGTATATAGTGGGTGAAGATGATTAGTATTGTCGAGGTGTATTTTTTTAAACATTATTCCCCCCTAAACAGACAAATCTCTTCTATTATATAGCAATTATATAGCAATAACAATAACAATATTAATAACAACAATAATAAAAACAACAATAATATAATTAATAAATAAACAAATAATAAATATATTATATATATAAATAAATTTTAAAAATATAATAAATTCAAAGATATAATAAATAATAAAACAAAGAACTAAATAACAACCATAACAAGAACAACAATAAAATTAACAATAACAACAAAAATAATAACAAAATAAAAACAATAACAGCAACAATAATAACACAACTAATACTAATAGTAATAATAATAATAATAGTAGTAGTAATAATAATAATAATGATGATAATAATAGTACTAATAATTGTAATAATAATAATAGTAGTAGTTATAGTAGTAGTAGTAATAATATAATAATAATAATTATTATAATAATAATAAAAAATAAAAAATATAAAATATATATATAATAATTATAATAATAAAAAATAATAAAAAATAAACAAATAATAATAATATATAGTATTTTTAATTCTATTTAGTATGATAATCAACATTATAATAATCAATTACAAAAATACCAAAATAATAATAATTAAATAAATTAATATTAAATAAATAAATAATAGATAAATAATAATTATGGTGGTCGTGGCTTCTAGTTCAGTCTCTTCAGAGTATATAGCTCCCAAGCAGTCAGGCAAGTCCATTCCACAGTCTCTATTGAACCGCTCGCACTTTGGTGGTAGGATGATGTGCAATGCCTCCTTCACTAGCAGTTCCTTCTGTCTTCTGGCCTGGTCCAAGATGTTGACTTCCTCCCACGGAATAGGATGTCCATTATCCCATGCATGCTCAGCAATTGCAGACTTCTCTTTAGTACACTTTGTACAGGCATCTTGATGTTCTTTCACTCCAGTCTTCTGATATTCTCCTCTATGTAGTATTGTCCACAGCTACAAGGGATGCGTTACACAATGCATGAGTGCTGGTAAAACATCCTTCACTCTGCTCATTTGTGTTCTTAGAGTTCTTCCCGATCTGGGATCATGTAAAGAGTAAGTCGAAAAATCAGTGCGCGTCAATTAATTTTCGCGGTATATATTTTAAAACTCTACATATCTTAAACGCGCGCGCTATGTACAGAGCGAGATGGCTTCAACAACGATCAGGTCAATTGCTTCTGGGAAAACAAGGAAGTCATTGCCTATTTTAGGAGCAAATCTCTTTTGGCAAATACTGTTACTTGTGGAATGTAGGGGGGAAAATATCTAAAAAGTAATAATAGGATGATTATTGATAAAAATTATTATGATGGAACATGTTTGGTGTTGTTTCTTGGTGTCCAGTTGCAATGTAACTATGGTTAGACATAAGAAGTCCAGCCTGAAAGATGGATTTGCATGGGGGTGTCCTGCGTGTAAAGACGATTCGGCATGGTTTGTATGTCTATGTCGATATTTTTAGATATAATAGTAGAGATAATTATTATATTATATATATTTATTATTAAGGGAGCTTCTTCGCGAAGAAGTCAATGCTTAGTCTGCAAACTTGGCTTCTTTTGATATATTGGTGGGCCAGAGAGTACCCAGTTACTGCTGCGCGAAGAAGTCAATGCTTAGTCTGCAAACTTGGCTTCTTTTGATATATTGGTGGGCCAGAGAGTACCCAGTTACTGCTGCTGCAAGTGAAGCAGGGTGCAGTCGACCAACTGCGATTAATGTGTACCAGTGGTTGCAGGAAGTTTGCTCAGCAGCCCTTTGTAGCTGTCCAATAATCTTAGGTGGGCCTGGGAGTCATCGTCCAAATTGATGAATCCCAATTCAGTCACAAGCCTAAGGTGTGTTGTCAATTGTCACATTCTAATCAACACTACATTCTTGTGGCTATAGCATCATTATCAGAATAGCATCATTATTATAATTATTGTGGATACAGCATCATAGGGGCCGGCCACCAACCTCTGACATAATGGGTGTTTTGGATTGGTGGACACCAGTCATACTCCTGCACTGGGTATGCTGGAAACAATCACAATTCCACTCCATTCTATGTAGTTGTTCAACACAAATTTTCAGGTTACATGCAAATAGTTCCCCGGAGAGACGCTGCAACATTACTCCCTATCATACGGTCTCATGTTGCACGATAATCCATTCGGATCAGTGGGCTGCATACAGACAGGTTGCTTCTCTGCCTGAAGTGGTTGCTCATCGGACTGTTAACCATTCAATAGAGTTCCTAAATCCAGTCACAGGTGTGCACACACAAAATGTGGAATCCTACTGGAATAGAGTGAGTTATACCACAAGATATACACAGTATGTAGATAAATTGATTTTATGCAGGCGAAGATAAAGTTTAAAAGGATGAAGGGGGTTCGTCGTGATCAACTTCCTTCATACCTCGATGAGTTTATGTGGAGGGAGAGGAATGCCGGCACAACTGCTGATGCTTTTGGCAGCATCCTACATGAAATCAAAACACAGTACCCAGTATAATTTTGTCCTCTGATGTTTTGTTTTGTTTAATTGTTTTGTTGTTGGGTTTTTTCGATGCTGCATTTGTTGTTTTATGAAGTTTTAATATGAAGTTGTGTTACTTTTTTTTGGTTAGTATAGCTGCTATGAATATTGTTCTGTCCTGAGGTAGTTGGTAGTTATTTACTTCGAGTATCCTTTCTTGATGCGCTCCATTTTGGCGCGCGCGTTTAGGATAAGTAGAGTTTTAAAATATATACCGCGAAAATTAATTGACACGCACTGATTTTTCGACTTACTCTTTACATGATCCCCGATCTGAAGACGACTTTGATGTTGAACTTTCCTGCAGATCCTCCTGATGTCTTCACTCATGCCTGCTGCATGAGGAATCACTACCATAGGATTCTTCTTTTTATACCACTCATTGCCTGTACTGGTGTACTCATCTTCCTGTCTGTGTTTAAATGTATCTGCAGACAAAAGGTTGATGAAGGCTTGTGGATAACCGTTCTCTATAAAGACCTTATTCAAATGATGTTCTTCCTTCCAAAGGTCCTCCTTCTCAAGTCACTGCTCTTCTGGCTCTATCATCTTCACCACTCCTCTTCTGACATGGATGGGATGATGTGCTCTATAATCAAGGTACCACTTCAAGCTCCATGGTAAACTTTATGGATGGCCTGATGTTGTTCAGATGGTCCATCAACTCTTGCTCACTTTCCTTCTTCACAATGCATAAGGTATCATCCACGTATCTCTTCCAAACCCTTGGCTTCAGTGGGGCAGTTGTGAGTGCCAATTCCTCAAAGAAAGGTTGGCCACCACTACAGATACTGGTGATCCCATTGCTGCACCCTCTTTCTGCTTGGAGTATTTTTCTTGATACCTGAAGTAGGTGGATTTCAGGCACAACTCCAACAGTTCAGAAATCCTGTTAGCACAGTGAACTCCTCTCACGCAAGCTCTCATCTTTCGTCAACATTTAAAAAATTACTTCCACAGCCTCATCTAATGGGAACATTGGTAAAAAGAGAGCAAACATCAAAACTGCCAAAATACTCATCCTGTGCCAAACATTCACCTTGAATACACTTGATTGCCCAGAATCATTGACATATGACTTGTATTTCCAGCTAGAGGTGATATCAAATATACTATGAACTTGGAAAGATTATACGACGGTGCACGTATACAAGACACAATAGGCCTAAGGGGAACCTCAGGTTTATGTAGCTTAGGGAGCCCATAAATCAGTGGTAGTCTACTTCCAGTGCCCTAATTCTATTGTATAATGCAGTTGTTATTTCTCCCATCTTCTCCATACTCTTTAACACAGGTTCACCTTGCTTTCCTGTGCCTTGGTAGGATCCTTCTTCAGTATTCCATGTTTTGATTTCCGGCATTCCCGTCAGCTTTGAAATGTACCTGTCCTTTGTCATAAGAACTGTTGTCTTCCCTTTGTCTGCTGGTAAGATTACGAGCTCTTCCATCTCCTCAGTTCTCCAAGCTTGTCCATTGGAAAGAAAAAAGGAGTTATGGGAAAAGGCATGGGAGAAGCACAGCAGCCCATGATGGAGCTTGCTTGGGCTCAAGTAAAGCTTCTACACTCCATGTTTCTTTAGCTTGAATGTTGAAGTTTCATTCTGACACTAGCTATGATAAACTCATCACGTGAATGGCTCTGCCTAAAATTAATCACCATCACACAATGGTCAAAAGTTCAGCCCGCGCGCGGTTTAAACTTCGCGGTTTAGTACGCTGAAGTGTTCAAAATGGATGGAAAATCGTCCATAAAAAACTACTTTCCAGTGAAGAGAAGGCGAGGGGAACACCACGGTGATGCAAAACCTAAAAAGAAGAACGTGGGAATATCACCTCTCATCTCTGTTAGAGGTAGGGTTGAGAGCCTAGGCTGTTGTTGAAGCTGCTCAGGCGGGAGGTATTATGGGCTTGTGGGTTGGATTCAGGATACTGGTAGTACTAGTTTCTCATCCTCTAATGTGAGCTTACCAATGTTAAGCTGACTAAGAAAAGGGAGACCCTTTACCAACACAAATACACTTGCCAACATGAGCATCCCATGTTTAATTGCTACATTTGTAGACCACCCCTTGCTTTATACTACTGTCAAAGTTAGTGTAGTGGAGCTACAATTGCCTATAATCGGAGTGATGCTCTTTTTTCAGAATATATCTTGCTGGATAGAGTTGACTATATGATTAATCCCAGACCCATTACCAACATGAATGCATTTATAGAACTCTATCCCATGCTTCATGACTACTAACAAGACATCCCAAATTCCTTTTACAGAGAGATCTATATCCCAACAGAGGTAAAAAGTTGAATTTCACGATTCTTTGATCATTCACATATATATATATATATTCCCAGCAGAGAGCAGAGAATTTGAACAACTATCATGATAGTACAGATAGGACTACATACCAGCTAGCATGACAGTTCATGTAGGACTACACACCAACTAGCAGACAGTTCAGGTAGGACTACACACCAACTAGAAGGGCTGTTCTAGTAGGACTACACACCAACTATCGTATCTGTACAGGTATAATATACTTCCAACTTACAATAAGTAGCTTCTGTGGTGGAAATCCCAGATCCCTCCCCTCCCCTATTAAACTCCCATATTGTGAACTGACTTTGAGTTTTCTCTCTTCTTTTACACATGAAGTATTACAGCTAGAAGTGAAGTGAAAAAATTTGATGGCTATAGTTAGGCTCCTTCAATCTATGATCTGCTGCATGGGAGGAAATTGTGGCTAATAACCTCTGGAGTGCTGATTGCTCGGCGCTGACTAAATCGTATTGGCTCAACCTTTTCCTTCCTGCATTGCATGATAATGGATATAGCTAGCTAGTTAGAGGGTGGGGAGTGGATGCTGGAGGGTCACCCCTTACTGCATGCGTAAGATACAAAGTTATCGTATGACGAGTGTATTTGTGTGTCTCGTCTCAGATATCTCAGATACGAAATGTCGTCCACAAGGTTCTGTGAGGAAAGCAATTCCTATTAGGAAATCCAGACGAAAGAACAGAAATGTTTCAGAGTTGTCCATTGACAAAACTCAGATGTGCTTGTTTGACATGATTTCCAAACATACCACTGATGGACTATTACCAGATAATTCCAGTGGTAGTGCCCATGGAAACTTGATAGTTGCTGATGGGGAGGAGGATCAATTGAACAATACTTATAAGTTCACGTTCAGAAAGTCACTCATTCACGACCAGCTAGATTTGCAGCCAGCTGAGCTGAAAGACAGTGCAGAAACATCTCTTAGTGCACCTGTTGCTCCGACACGTTCAACTGTAAGGAAGGGCCGTTCTTGTGAGAGTCTGCAAAAGCAGGCACAAGGTTCTTCTAGTGAACCCCTTACATGTAATACCACACCCAACACAAGTCTTTCCCATGGGAAAAAGCTCGTCCATGCACACACCATGTCGTCTCTTCCTCCTGTGTTCTCGCCTGTGGAAAATGCTTCTCATAAGAGGCTTCTTGCCGAAGCATCTACTCCTTCCAGCTCTCCTCTCTTCTTCATGCTTGAGAAGAGCGCTTCTTGTAAAGGTTCGCTATCAAAGTCGTCGCACACTCGTTCTAGTCAACCACTTTCTTGTTCTGTTTCACCTTCCAAGAGCCTTCACTGCAAACTTCTTTCCAAAGCTCAGACACCAATCTCGCCTGTATCTCCTCTGTCCCACATTCTTTCTCCTTCCAAGAGTCCTCACGACAAGCTACCTTCCAAAGTTCAAACACAAAACCTGCCTGGATCTCCTCTGTCCCGCATTCTCTCTCCTTCTAAGAGTCCTCACGACAAGCTACCTTCCAAAGTTCAAACACAAAACTCGCCTGGATCTCCTCTGTCCCGCATTCTCTCTCCTTCCAAGAGTCCTCACGACAAGCTACCTTCCAAAATTCAAACACAAAACTCGCCTGGATTTTCTCTGTCCCGCATTCGCTCTCCTTCCAAGAGTCCTCACGACAAGCTACCTTCCAAAGTTCAAACACAAAACTCGCCTGGATCTCCTCTGTCCCGCATTCGCTCTCCTTCCAAGAGTCCTCACGACAAGCTACCTTCCAAAGTTCAAACACAAAACTCGCCTGGATCTCCTCTGTCCCGCATTCGCTCTCCTTCCAAGAGTCCTCACGACAAGCTACCTTCCAAAGTTCAAACACAAAACTCGCCTGGATCTCCTCCATCCCACATTCTCTCTCCTTTCAAGCGTCCTCATGGCAAGCTGCATTCTCGAGCTCAAGCACAAACCCCAGCTATTTCTCTTGCAGCTCACAATCTCTCTCCTTCCAAGAGCTTTTCGTGTGGAAAGCTGCTTGCCAAAGTACAGGATTCTTGTTCACGTTCGCAGTTGTCTCGAAGCGTTTCGCCGCAGAAGAAGCATTCTCGTGGGATGTTGCTCGTTCAACTGGCACAACAGAAAGCTCTCGCAAACTGTCGGAACGGGATGTCCAAGAATGTGGTAGGTTTGTCAACTGGACGCAATGTGGAGAATCCCTGCGAGGTTAAGAAGACAGCTCGGAGAAAGCTGCTTCTCGAGCCCAGCCCTGGGCAAGGAGAACGTAAGTCTGAAAACATGAAGTACCATATAGTATGCGCATTCTAGCATTTGTGTTCAGTGGCTGTTGGCCCTCCCTCCATTTAACTCTTAGAGCCCTAGCGGCCGGTTTTTCGGCCGATATGTAGAGGCGTATATACCCGAGCGGCCGATATTTCGGCCGGGGATTTCTCCCCCCCCCCTTTTTTTTTGGTTTTTTTTTTGCATTATCAATAAATATAATCAACTTATGGAAATTTTTGTTCTTTTTTCCCCTCCAGGACCATAGGGGGGGGGGGGGGCATGCCCATGTTAGGGAGCATAGGGTTCTAATACATGTTTTTTTTGTGGGGAGGGTGGGTGCAGACAACTTGTACTTCTTTGAAACAACTCTGTGCTTCAAAAAAAAGCACCGATCCCTCCCCCCCCTCTATTTCTTTAATTCTTTCTTAAAATATACTTTCTCTAAGATCAATTGTGAAGCAATTTCGGATTGAAACAATGAATATTCAAAAAAATCATTATGTTCTTTGGGAGGGGGATATTCCAGGCCACTCCCATCTCCCCCTGTATAAAATGCTGCTTCCCTATTCTAGACTCAGTGATCAGAAAACACAAGATGGTCACCTCCGCTGGAGTCTTTCCGTCTATTGTTAACCACCAAGATGCTAGTTGCAGAGGACCTTCGGTAACCTTTCATGGCCTTCCAGGTCTTCTTTTCACCACCTTACTCTCATGGCAGGTGGCTTGGCCTCCAAGCAGACACCAATGCGTGTTTTGACAGCATATCGAAGAGACTCTGATTTGCCTTTTAATCTGCTTATTGTTGTTGTTGTTGTTCTAAGATGATTAAAATATAAATCTTCGCTATTTTTAATGAAGTCAGTTGAAGATCGCCATGCAAAAGTGCTCGTATTTTACAATGGCTGTCTGAAGGCTATAGCTTACATGAGGCCTTTAACCCACTCACTGTCACAAGCGTATATATACGCAAAAAGTTGTTTATCAAATTCAAAAAACCATAAAAAATTGATCGTACCGTTCACAGACAACTTATATAGGTCAAAAATTAGCTGCATTCTTCCCCTACGATTGTACCGAATATAAAGGCAATAGACGTTCGGTAACTAGGGTAGTAATATTGAAAAGTCGGACCCATTCAGAATTTCAAATCGTGTTGAAGATGGCCGTTCGATTGTCCTTGGATAAAGTTATTTCTCAGGTTTAGGGCGATGATTTTGGACTTTCTGAGGATGAAAGCAGTGATCAAGAAGGCTATGGCATCTCATACTACATTGGCCAGAGCCGTGTTGACCGTGAAGCTCTGCTATCGCTTGGCAGAATAGTTGCTGATGACCTACCTTCAAGGAAGCCTAGCGCTTTCACTCGAGGTGACGATCTAGATGGAGATGAGAATACCAGCGATGAAGAAGGTATTTACAGTCAGTTTAGCTACAGTTTAGCTATAGCTAGTTTTTTTGTTAGCAAAGCAGAGCATGGAACTACAATGCTCTTTTAGTTTCCTTGTTGCGGTAGTCCGCGGTAAAATTATTTGATGCCCAATTTCTTTTATCCCCTTCAGGTTTGATGCATGAAGCGATGGATTGGGCAGCTGACAGAGCTTCATCAACTCTGACACAATCTATTGTTGCTAGCCCTCCTATTGCTGTGATGGCTGCTTCATCACCTTCTCCATTGTTCCTACCAGTATCTGCAACTGTAGGTTGTGTAACCTCTGCATCAGGTTCTATGACTTATGTGACGTCTGTAGTCACTCCTATACTATTTCCATCATCATTATTGTCTGTTCCATCGTCATGCCCTCCTTTATTTTTACCCTCGCACTCTGTGTCCTCTTATAGGGAAGTATGCACTCCTTCATGACCAGTTGTTCAGCTTAGTCATAGCACTAGGAGTGTTCGTCATGCTCGAGTTTGTCAGAGTAGTGGTAGTGAAATAGCTTCTAGTGCTTCAAGTCTTTCTTTCTGGGACTTCACCTACCAGCATTTCTTTAGCTCCGTCTCTTGCTTCTTCTACTGTTACCTTTGATAGTCCCTCCTCTAATTCTCCAGAAGAGGGTGTTTGCGTATATGGTTGAGGCATGCATTCTGAACAGCTATGTTCTAGACTCTCATGTCCGCAGAGCAGATCACCTTGCCAGGGGTTACAGGAAGAGAGATTTTTTGACCTTCCGGTTGGAGCTAGCTAAGGAACTAGTGGTATGCTTCTGCTCACGTCAGCGTGCTGGCTGCCCTCGCTCAGTTCATAACGAGCGTCTAGACCGGCTGAACACCACGCTTGGGCATTGGTCAGCACTAACTGAAAAGCAGCAGAGGTGTGTTGTCTGTGTAGCAGTTGGAAACATGTCTGGAATCTCAAACCGCCATGAGACCACTTATTTGCCGTCACTGCAAAGTACCACTGTGTGACACAAAGAGGGACTGTTTTTTCAAGTACCACACCATAGACTTCACCAAGTAGTTTCCTAGTTTTTGCTTCACTTTTTTTAAATTTTACTTTCTATGGTATTTCCATTTTTCTCTCTGTTCTATGTTTCTGCTAGATGGCTGTTGTTTTGTATATGCATGTTTTTTGTTGCTATTGTTGTCCTGTAATTAATAAATAATTGTTCATACAACACCAACATGATAACAATATCTTCATCAGAAAATAAATATTAAAAAATGATAAATATATGTTATGCAAGTTTTGTGAATACAATGTGTGTGCATACACACACATATATATATATATATATATATAATCACATGTTGCATTGTCTAGCATAGTCAGAAGTAAGAGCTTTCATTAAGCTGTAATTACATAATGATATTCATCATTTGTGGCTGTTGCTTAGCAACCTAAAGTTGACCACAATGTTTGTCGACACCAATGCTATCCCATCAACCATGGTTGCTAGGGACTTTAGTTCATTCCTGATTTAATATTGATTTTTATTTGCACCCGAGTCCAATATAAAAAAATGCTGCCTAAACCTGACGGTGAGTGGGTTAATCAGAATTCCAACTAGGTCGAGGTTTTAGCTTATCTGATTACATGCAGACACTCATTCTGGATTAAATAAAGCAAGTTAGCCAACTTACTCCAGTAGTGGCTTACAATCCAGATAACTGAAGCTGTTAACAGGTATATACGTACTGATCATCAAGGCAAGCGTGTGACCTATGACCTAATTTGTAGTGATGGCCATGATTTCAGGATGATTTATTTTTTGTTTTTATTGGATCAAAGTGGGTTGAAAACGAATGTTATTGTATGTGATGCATAAATGTGTATGGTTACAATATATCTATCTATACACATGTATACAATATGTGTGTACAATATATGTACATATGTATATACACATATATATATACATAATGATAAATATACAAGACAAAATGTAAAAACATATATATATATATATATATATGTATTTAAAAAAAATGAAACAAGAATTTGCTAATGTGGATATAGCTAACAGCATTTACAGGATCCTTTATCTATTAAACTTAAAAAAGCAGTGTGTTATAATATTGGGTAAAGGGTCCTGTAAATGTTTATTGTCTACTGTGGTAAATGTCAAGTCAATCATTTTTTTGTCTATTTTTTTAAATATAGTCAAGCAGCCAGTGGCTATAAAAGGTAACACTGTGTTAAGTTTCACAAGAGTGAAGTTCTGAGGAAACCAACTGATCCTTTACCAGATGCTCGTGTTTGCCTGAGTAGAGAAATGGATTAGTGCTGAATCAAGAAACTTGTTGGTTTTTTGTAATGTATTGGACAGTTTGGAGTCATCTGATGGCAAAATTATGACAATGGACCGAAGTTGGATATGG
Source organism: Cladorhizidae sp. MBARI D1340-BT2 (assembly GCA_028752905.1). Classification (NCBI taxonomy): domain Eukaryota; kingdom Metazoa; phylum Porifera; class Demospongiae; order Poecilosclerida; family Cladorhizidae; species Cladorhizidae sp. MBARI D1340-BT2. Next base: position 24,118,624 of record JAQNBH010000018.1, read on the forward strand.
GGAAATATTCAGAAGTAGATGGTGCTAAATTAAGAAATGGGTTTGTTGTGGTAATGCATGGACATTTGGGAGTCTTCTGGTAATAAAATTATGACCAAACTATACGCAAGTTATGTGTATGGTGAGAAAGAAGAACATAGATAAATGCAGGATCTTGAAGACGAAAATTCACGAAAGGCGGGCTAGGCTTACTACCTTACTTGATTCAATGCATATTCTTAAGTACTTTGGTGGTGCAAGTTGTCAGAAGACAACGTTTATGGCACTAAGAAGCTACCATAGAGTGAGTTTTAGCTGAGATGATAATTTTTGGCCACCATTTTAAAATAGGGGTCAAACCAATACGGGAGTGCTACAACACTCCCCGATACATCAATGTTCGACCAAGGGGTGTCCGTAACTCTCTTATCCAATCATGAAGTACGTGTATGTGTGGCTAAACACTGGTCGTGTACCATAAACATATAGTGCAAGTAATACATTTATGAGTCAGGTGGTTAAATAAGGGGAAAAAGGAGTGGTTTGTTCCACTGTCTGCACTCTTTTCCAGGCAGCAGTATCCCTCCACTTTCTTACAAGCAAGAGGTGTCATGATCAGTATGGACTGGCTTCTGAAAAGTATCAATTTGTAATGCCAATAATTACAGTAAACCATTTTCTTGTACAAACCTTTTTTTAACAAGGTTCCACTGTACATACAAATATCGATATATGCAGTGGGAAGGAATTACTTCACATTTTCTGAACATCTCGTCCATTTATCTGAACAAAAAATCAATTTGCTCTGTCAAAATGTCATAGCAACATTAACAATAATAGCGCATGTGCACAACCACAGTGTTATCTGGTGCTTGTTTTATGCTGACTGTGTTATTGTGAGTCATTTGTGCAAATTAGCTTCATGCATCACAGCTCTGCCCACTTCAAGTACGTACAGTTTGTGACTGACTCTCTGGAATAACCTTTCTATCACTTCACTTTGCTTTTGGCAAACTCATGTGACTCAATCTGTTACTTGCATTATTCAAGGAGAACCACTTGACCAACAGTGAGCCACTGCATTATGCACGACCAACAGTGGGCCACTGCATGATGCACGACCAACAGTGGGCCACTGCATGACCAACAGTGGGCCACTGCATGATGCACGACCAACAGTGGGCCACTGCATTATGCACGACCAACAGTGGGCCACTGCATGATGCACGACCAACAGTGGGCCACTGCATGACCAACAGTGGGCCACTGCATGATGTACGACCAACAGTGGGCCACTGCATTATGCACGACCAACAGTGGGCCACTGCATGATGCACGACCAACAGTGGGCCACTGCATGACCAACAGTGGGCCACTGCATGATGTACGACCAACAGTGGGCCACTGCATTATGCACGACCAACAGTGAGCCACTGCATGATGCATGACCAACAGTGGGCCACTGCATGATGCATGACCAACAGTGGGCCACTGCATGATGCACGACCAACAGTGAGCCACTGCATGATGCATGACCAACAGTGAGCCACTGCATGATGCACGACTAACAGTGAGCCACTGCATGATGCACGACTAACAGTGAGCCACTGCATGATGCACGACTAACAGTGGAGTACTGCATGATGCATGACCAACAGTGAGCCACTGCATGATGCATCACCAACAGTGAGCCACTGCATGAACAACAGTAAGCCACTGCACTCATTACTTGATGATTTGAGTTACATGGATTTGATGGCAGATCAAAGTTGATTGATTGTCAAAACAGATTTTGTTTGTAATTTCCCCTGTATATGCATATATACTATTGAATGCAAAATATATAGCAGTGGATATGTATTAAGAATGTCTGGTATTGTCCGGGGTTTTTTCTTTGATAATTGTTGTCACTTTAATTATAGCAGCAGCCTTGCTGAATAACTTTTTAATACAAAGTGTAGTGTTAAATAACTCTATATTAATTATAATGTGTTTGGAGTGTGGAACATGTTTCACCCCTTCCCTGTTTTTTCTTGATTTTTTGTTTTTTCTTGTTGTGTTTTGATAATGGCTGCAGAAGACAGCTGTAGTGGACTGCCTCCAAGGTGTCCCAAGATGCTGGGGTTGAAAACCAAGCCTGATGGATTGCTCCAACCAGGGAGGGAGCTAAAATCCCCCTCAAGGTCACGGAGAGGAATGCACAGGAGTGCTTTAGATCTTGAGAAGGACGCTCCAAAGTTTGATGCATTTGAATTTGATAGCCCTACCAAGAAAAATGCTGTTAAAGCCAGGTACATTATAGAATCAGGATCCTCATCTAGTGCCAATTAAGTTAGAGGTGTTTAGCTCCTACACATTGCCAGCATGCATCATGTTTAGCAGTGTCACAGCATAAGATATTTATTATTATAAGGAGAGGTATTTTTCAAGGAGGCAACTACTTGCCATTTTCACAGATCTGGAAATTGGTGTGAAGAGATGTAGAGCATAGTGTAACTATATGCTGCACAATTTACTCTGCAAATTCTTCCATTAGTCACCTGGGTTTCATGGAGGTTGGGGCGCCCTGGGATCCCCCCCCTTATTATAATGTAGCTAACAAATGGCTCTTATTATGATTTTGCTGTTTGTAATTGTCTAACATTTGATTGAATCAACTGTTGAGAGCTGAGGTTCTTCGATGGCAATACGCATTAGTCTGCCAAGATTAATGTCACTAACTTTAGATCAAGGACTATTCTTCCCATCCTGTATGAAACCTGGTCACTACTGCCTGTGAATATTTTAAACTCCCTCCTCAAGATGATACCTTTATATGGTATCTAGTGTTTTGGTAACGCTCATGTGTGGCTGTACTCGATGTTGTGGTAGAATAAGTACGGCTCTGCTCTGGTAATCATCTGTTTTTTTATAGTCCTGTTGCAGCACATTCGGACTTGTGTGAATGCCCTTTACCAAAATCCTATATGAAACTGGCCGACCTGTTCCGGTGTACGGATATCATCGTTGACATGATGAGGAAGAGGAAGGAGATTTGTACTTTCTCTAAGCTGAGGAAAGCCGTGGAGCTGATGAGCAACATGTAAGTATTAGAGCAAAGGAGGTTGTGGGTTCCCACACATAACTTAGACAAGGAAAGGTGTCATCTACACACAACATACACATAACTTATACAAGGTAAGGTGTCATTTACACACAACACACACATAACTTATACAAGGTAAGGTGTCATTTACACACAACATACACAAGGTAAGGTGTCATTTACACACAACATACACATAACTTATACAAGGTAAGGTGTCATTTACACACAACATACACATAACTTATACAAGGTAAGGTGTCATCTACTTACACAACATATACAAGGTAATACACCTACTCATAACTTACACAATATATACAAGGTAAGGAAGGATACACCTTACACATCTACTCATAACTTGGCGAGAGAAAGAAAGTATATATATATATATGACACTGTTGATCCTCATTATATAGATAAAGCATCCTGTAAATGTTTACTGTCTACATAGGTAATTTCTTGTTCCATTTCATTTTTGACTAGTCAATCATGTTTATTGTAAACATCTTCAGTTCTGTTTCTATTATGACCTCAATAATTGACTTGGGAAATTTATTCTCTCAATGTTCTGACTAGATACTTAACCTTCACTAGGAATAATGGTTGCCAAGACTCGTGTGAGCTTGTTATATACTGGTAGTTAGCTATCCACTGATAAGAACCACACTCTGGCACTTGTGAACTGGATGTGGCAAAAATAATACTATCCGGTTCACATGCTGGAACGTGTGCCAGGGTATGGTTTGTATCATGCGGTAGATAGCTAGCTACCCGTATATAACAAGCTTGCGTGAGTCTTGGCAACCATTATTCCTGATGAAGGCTAGAGCATCTATTCGAAATGTCAAGAGAATAAATTTCATGTTGATTATTGAAAAGGTCATTTTATTTTCGTTACGTCAACTGAAAGTACGTTGATGAAAGTTCGTTGAGAGTTTATTTATTGTTATTATTATTGTTGTTATTACTAATATGACCGGATTTGCGAAAACCAACAATATAGCGAGGTTTTTCAATCATTATTCCTAAACTTGCAAACTATATACATTTTCCCTCTCCCACTCTTCTGCAGTAAACTGTCAGAAGAACTGTTCCTCTCAACAACTGTGCAGTTTATAAGTACCAGGGTAGCTAACTAATGGCAGGAAAAGCACAAACAGTTGATCCATACTTTATGGACTGTTTGCAAGAGGTGTTTCGCTGTGCGGAGTGCCAGGTTTTTTTTTACGGGTTCTTCTACGTATCTTGCAGCTGTTGCTTTGTTAGCCAGCCTTGTCTTTGCCTATGAATAGAGGACACCAATTACTAGCACTTACATAAGGGGGGGGGCTCCACCCAAGACTGGCTAAAAACGTTGTTGACTTTTGACTGCCCATAACTTTTTTTATAATTGTTTTGTGTAGATAATTTTATGCTCAAATTGTTGCTTGTTCTATGTGCTTTCCAATGATATATAAAATATCTCTAGAGGCATGTTTTGTAAGAAGATGCATGCAGAAACATCCAAGGCAGGACCCTCCTCCGTTTGGCAGACCCCCACAACTCCTTTTTTTAAATCAAAATCTGTAAATTGGTTTGTAGCTTGTCATAGCTAACAGCTGTGATTGGGCTGAAACCATATTGCAATAACTAAAGTGGTTGTTGAATGGATTCAACAACCACTTTAGTTATTGCAATATGGTTTTGGTGCTGTTAGCTATGACAAGCTACAAACCAATTTACAGCTTTTGATTTAAAAAAAGGAGTTGTGGGGGTCTGCCAAATGGAGGAGGGTCCTGCCTTGGATGTTTCTGCATGCATCTTCTGACAAAACACGCCTCTAGAGATATTTTATATATCTTTTGGAAAGCACATAGAACAAGCATAAAATTTTATCTACACAAAACAATTATAAAAAAAGTTATGGGCAGTCAAAAGTCAACAATGTTTTTAGCCCGTCTTGCCGTCCCCCCCCTCCTTAACTAAGCCATGAAGCGGTCCAAGAAGGATATATCTCAAAAGAACTCGTTATGTAATGCATGATCCAACACTTAAGTAGTTCATAGTGAGTGGATGATTATTCCATACCAATGCAAGATTTCTCAGTATTATGCAATAAAGTTGTTAAGGATGTGTGTGAAGCAAACACTGATATCTTGAAGGCTGTAAGTCTGGTCAGTCTAGAACTTGCCGGGTGTATAGTTCAGACATCACTGATGCCCATTATCTGTTTAATATGTACACAGAGACATGAATTGTTAAGATTTTTGTTGAAGGTCTGTGGTGCCAACTATTGTCACAAGAGCAATTGCCCCTCCCCCACTTAATAGGGGGGGAAGGGGGTGGGACAGTGGCATTTTTAATATTTTTTAATAAAACTTGTGGTTACCTCTTTATAGCTCCATAGATTCTGTAAACTTCATGGTATGGACTTGATATATAGCTCAAAAGATAGGTCTCTCTGTGTGCTCTCTTTTGATACTAAAATATTTTTCATAGGTGTAACTATAATTATATAGGCAAGTTACTAGACCTAAAGTGGAGGGAACTTCAAAACCTGAATGCCCGCATATATATCTCCAGATTGCAAAGTGCTAAAGATTTGAAATTATCACCAGTGGCTACTCTTTTCAATGAGTGTTTTCATTAGGCGCTAAAACATAAGTATGTGGTCAAGCGCGTGGGTGGAAAATGAGTTTTATTGATTATTACGAAATTCATTTTCCACCCGGCACTTGACCACGTACTTACATTTTAGCGCCTAATGAAAACACTCATTGAATCGAGTAGAGCTTCCTCTAGCCACTGGTGCTAATTTCAACTCCCCACCACTTGGCAATCTGGAGATATTTATGCGGCCAATTCAGGCATTCAGGTTTTTGAGGTTCCCTGCTCCCGTAACTTGGCTATAGTTATACTTATAAAAAATATTTTAGTATCAACAGAGAGTACAACGAGAGACCTATCTTTTGAGCTATATATATATCAAGTCCATACCATGAAGTTTACGGAATCTATGGAGTTATCAAGTGGTAACCACAAGGGGGGGAAAAGGGGGGGAAATACATGTGGGTCACTCTCCCCCCAAAAATGCAACTGTCCCTCCTTAAGCAGCTCTGTGATGACAGTTGTATTATGACAAAACAAAATATGTTTTACTTAAATATATATTATACTATACATGTGACAGTCCAAAGTAGAAATCACCAAATTCAATTATTGAGGAAAACACACTTGAAATGACATGACTATAGTAGATCCACCCCAAACCCACTTTACTTTATGGACTCTGAGGTAGGTGTAGTCAAGTGATTGCGGATCATTAATGATCTATATATATACATTCAAGTTTGATGGGGGCACTATAAGCGAGGGGGGAAAAGTAGTCAAGTGATTGCGGATCATTAATGATCTATATATATACATTCAAGTTTGATGGGGGCACTATAAGCGAGGGGGGAAAAGCACTCTAATTGTCTTGCCAACAGCCTATCAAAATGTCTACTGATGCTTCTTCTGTGGAGTCCGTTTCCAACAGAAGGAAACAAGACAATTGCGAGGACTGCAGTCCAGGCAGAGCCTGAAGCATCCACAGGTTTCAAGAATCAAGTTTCACTGAAGAAAACTCCTCCTCTTCCAGCTCCACTCCTGTTGGAAACGGATGTAAGTGCTTTTGCAACGACTCTCTCAACGAATTGTTTGCTGGCATCCAGTACAGACCCTCAACAAAATGATAGCAGCCATCCCACTCCCAAGAAACAACACCAGTCCTTGGTGTAAGTCTGTGAATATGGCATTACTGAGTACAATATGCTCCACCCAGTCCTTGGCTCCTTGCCCCATCTATACTCTCATATTGACAAGCTAATAATAGTAATATATCACAGCAGAATTCCACAGGTAATGTATGCATAGTAATAAAACAATGATATAATTTTCCTTTCATCAGTTCAGACTTCGTGGCTTAGCCAGAATGTACGGATGTCCTCGGTAACTTCCTCTTCTGCCAGGAATGCATCATAGCCTCTCTTGTCCACAGCCAGTGTTTGCATCTACAGAGAGCCATCAAATATAAGCAGAAGTGTCAACTAATTCTTACACTAGCAAAAAGTGATGTCGAGAGGGAAAAATTGAGACCTTTGTGTTGCAAACCCAGGTTAAATCAGGGCACACTACTAAGACTAATCACAAATCTTTTTTTAATAAATGGATGATATTTACTTGAGACCGTCCCATATATAAATATGAAATGACCAAGAATTTACTTAATGTTGACAAAACGTTTACAGGGTCCTTCATCTAGTGAACTCCAAATATAATACAGATTTGTGTTTTTATAGTGAAGAAGCCACCTACAAGAAGTTTCTCCATACAACACCAGAACAAAACCAATCATATTTACCATGTTGCACCTATGTATTCAGATGGACACATGCATCATAAATACTTACCTGGTTTTGTGTAAAGTCTGTGCTGTAACTATGTAGTTATGACATTAATGACCTTTACCAATCTTCCTGTATTTTCTCCAACAGAGAAATTTGGGGAACTGATTCTTGACAGTTTGGAAGTCTTCTGGTAGTAAAACTATGATAAGCAGACATTCTATGCAAGTTATGCATGGAAAATAATTGCATGATCTTGAGTATGACATTTCACAGTTAAAAAAACACTTCTAGTTTACAACAGTGAAGGATTCAGGGCATGCTTGATGTGTTTTGGGAGGGTGGTCACTGTTTCTAATACCAAAAATCTGTCAAAGTGAGTTTTAGCCAAGAGCTTTTTTTTGTCTGCCATTTAAAAATATGGGTCAAACCAATGTGGGAGTACTACTGTGCCCCCCCCCCCCCCCCAATATAAACTATAGGACCTCTCGCTGTCGTAGTGATGTAGACTTGATAATCACTTGGCGAGAGTGAGAGGAGCTATGTAGTACTCACCTTGTCTTTTAGTAGATATTTCTTTACCAATTGCTATGCTGCTATATAGCTATATAGTCATTGGTAAATAGTCTTGCTCACTAGTATTCAACTTTGTCCCTCCCCCCACCCCCAACATTCATGCTTCTGCCTCCTGTGAATAAGCTGAGGAAACCAACTGATCACTTTGTAGCAAAAATATGCTGCTGTTGCTAACCCAGCTCGATGTTCATGCACACAAACATATTGAGGATCTTTGACCAATTTTCATGAATTATTCTGATTCTGCACTACTCCTGAGTTGTGTGCGCCATGGCTACAACTGTCAAGAACCTATGAGCTACAACTGGCAAGAACCTATGAGCTACACCACTAGATTTGATATGGCTGGTTATTTCTTTTTCTGAAAATGATGGAAATCTTAAATCCCAGGAATTGTTTTGCTGCTCAGCTCTGCCATTGTTCCTTTGAGTCCAGCATCTTTGATTTTAAAAAATGAAATGCTGATAAATATGCTGCTATTGAATAGAAAGGGGTGTGAATTATGCGCAGGAAAACTAACAGTGTACCACAGTGTACTAAATAGATTTGGGTGCTGTGATTTTATCCCAGCAAAGATGACATAATAGTTTATGAACCTCTGCACTGGTCTGCGTGAGGAGCAACAATTCTTGCACTATTGTAGTGGTGAGGCTAAGTAGATGGAGTAGATCGAGACCTCAGCTCTATTCCTTCTTGATAGCCCCATGCTGTGCTTCTGTGACTGTCTTACTTGACATTTCCTGCAGACAATTCAGTATGAAGAGTTTGGGACAGATGAAGACCATCTATTCCCAAGCTTTGAACTACTGTTATGAAAGGAACGTGCCGGGTGATTACGACAAGCGCTCTTGTTATCAGCTCATCATCGAGTCAAACTTGGAAGAGAATGGACTCGTTGCTCATCCTAACAGAAAGTTGAGTCACCTGAGCATGTTGAGCTTGGTGTATCGTCGCAAGACATTTAATAAGGAGCTGCACTCCACAGTGATGAGTCGCCATAGGCAGTTCCTTGCTGGTCTGAATCCACCTGTGGAGATTGCAGACGAGTTGGTTTTTCGGTGGCACTGTGATTTTTGCCTTGACAGCGTGCCTGAAATACAGGAAGGAGATTTACCTCGGCCACCAGCAACAGGTGCCACTTACTTACCTGCTGCTGTACTTGTTATGGTTGTACTGTTCTTAATGTGGTACTCCTTCTTCTGTCCTTTCCTCCTTCCTCCATTTCCTTTTTACCCCCCTCGTCCTCCTCCTTCCTCCATTCACTCCTCCTCTCTCCGCCCTCCTGGAAATTGATAATCCAATGAGGGTTAAGTGTGCTCCTCCAGTATAATCCAAGACATGATTATCTCATCACTGTAGTGATGAAAATACCCTATAGGGTTGATTTGTATAAGGTGGGGTGGGAAGGATTATTTGTAAAATTACTAGCAATGTTGTGTTAAGCGAAGGCGTGTGGCAATGGATGGAAACCAAAATATAGGAGGATAGTTAAGTTATAGAGCAGTTCGTACACACTTATATGGAGGTTGTTTTATTGCTCCATGTAATGAACGTACATGTGCACATACGCTTGAGGCAAAATAAGTTTTTCATGGCTAGCTCTCCTCAGTTTCTACAGCACACTTTGCTCTTTCTCGTTCACTTCTTGCTCCCATTTTCATCGATCGTCTTTGTTCCATCATTATAGTGAACCTTCTCTTAGTGTGCAGTTGATTGCATCACAGGATTATGTCGTTGCAACTCACACACGCGCACAGAGGATGTTTGTTTATTGCTCCATGTGATGATCATACCTGAGACAAAGGTTATTCATGGTTAGTATAGTGCTCGACGAATAAGGAGAAAAACCAGATTCAAGAGGGTGTGTGAATACCCCTACCGCCTTTATGAAACCATGCCATGTTTGGGAGTTGTCTGTAGTTTTGCCATATTTGGAGTACTGCAACTAGCTATGTTGACCATAAATAACTAAGAGCTCTGTATTGCTAATCATAGTCAGTGCTTACATTCCACAGATGTCTGTATGACTGCCAAGGGCCTGCTATTGATGCACCATGTACGTGTGTCTGAAAAAGTCAAAGAAAGAGGTGAAGAGAAAGAAGCTGCTGAAGTGACAGCAGAGGAGCAACGGGAGGACTGTCCTGGCAACCTGAAGGATGTCCCTCAGGAGCTGATAGAGAAAGTTAGGAATGATATTTGTGATGAAGTGTCGGGGAGGGAGAGTTTATTACAAAAGTTCGTTTGTCATGGTTTGTGCATGCACCACTCTGCTTGTCTATGTGTGTGTGTACGGAGGTTCCTAAAGCTTCTCTCTTGCCCTATAAAGGAGAGGGCATCACTGGAAAAAAGTGTATTATTTATTTAGCCATTGGACAACCAACGGCACCAATTTTACGTATGTCTCCTCATATCTTGGCCAGGCCACCAGGAGTGCTGGGTTGGTGGCAGCCATGGCAGAGGATAAGAAAATGGAGAAGTACTATGGTTTTAACACTCCTTCGTCCCAGTAGCGATTGAATCTTAGGGGTAATAGGAATAGGGAAGAAGTCCTTAGAGTTCCTACAAGACTTGGGGGACAGGATAAGGCGACACACTGTAGATTTATATACCTACTTTAAGGGGACCTGTTTCGTTTTTCACAAAAATTTCACCGATTTTTCTTAAAAAATCTTATTAATTCCCCTAAAAAATTTCCCTAATATAGTAGGTATACATACAACCGAGACATCAAGTTTGATGGTTCTATTCCATAGTTTTAGGCCTTTTTAGCCATGTATCTATTTCATTTCATGTAGAATATTGAAAGCCTTGATTTTGAAGCTTGTTTCTCATGATTTTTTGTCCTATGAAAAAGGGGAAAGAAACTATACCACCATCAATTTACGTGTGTACAGAGACCACGAGACTTTTATATGTATGCCTTTATATGAAATTATGCAAATCTATCCTGGCAACACTAAACCATGTGGAACACTAAACTAAAAACACTAGGGAGTGGGAATATTTTAGCTGAAAGCGAGTCAGTGAATTCACATTCCTGCTGGTCTGATCTATGCAGTGTTTCCTCCTGGGGACGTTAGGATGGTCTAAGTGGTTGTAAGGGAATTGGGGGGGGGGGGGGGGGGGGGGGGGGACAAAAAACAATGTTTAATTTGCAATTTATATCTTAGAACAAACCAAACGAAGAGAATGCATTTCCTCTGAATCTGACAATTGAAAGTCGAGAGAAAAATAGCTATTAATGAATGCTTGAAAATGTAAAGTGTGTTCTGCCTGACTAGGTCATTGAGTTAAATTTTAATTAAGTAAATTAAGTAAATATTCATTTTAACCAACTTTTGCTATTATTTTCAACTATGCGCAGTTAATAAGAATTCTTGAAAGTTTCTTAAGTGTACACACAACACACACTAAAGGAAGGGGCGCTAACGATGTTCTAAGGGGCCAGTAGCCCGAAAAAGTTTGGGAAACACCGATCTAAAGGGTTTAAAAATAAATATTTAATACACCATTAGAATTCAAGAGATGCATTTTTTTTATAGAAAGTTGTATTCTCGAGTTATGAGGTCAGCAGTGCAACCGTGTCAAAATAGGGAAAGGGGTGAAAACTCGGACATCGTTAGATGGGTAAAATATATGAATTTGATCTACGAGCCCATTCTTGTATGCACATGCCCAATAGACTGCTCTGGATTTAAAATTATCAAGTCCACTTCCCAATCAACCAAATTTTATTTCTGTTTGGACCTGTTTGGACGGGTGGGTAAGAAAGATTATTTGTTTTAAGTCAGCTCTATGTTTTTTGTGCTAACATTTCAACTGAAATACTTTGATCTTTATTAGGGAAAATCCTAAAATACAAAAAGCTGGATCCTTTAAGTATTTGATGTTGACTGAAAGTAATCTTGCACGATTTATAATGGCTGACGATCGCAACCACCTTCTTGAAAGGTCTTTTCCTCGCTTTTGCCATTGTTTCCAATTTGTGAAGTTTATTTTTGAAAAAAGTTACAATTAAAAATATTACAACAAACCACAAATAAAGTCGGCGTTCAATCAGTTAAATGCACTTCATTTTTTACGGACAATAGCAGCAAGTGAATAAGCACAAATGTGTGGTAAATATACTCTCAAGTGTATAGGTTTTCATAAGTCTAAAAGGAAGTCTAAAAGGAATATTAAAAAAATAGTATAATAATAATTCAGTTACACCCTTCCTTAAATCCACCTGATTAAACCATGTCATTGCCGGAGTTTGTAATAACGAGACATTGTCTGCACCAAACATTTAGATCAGAGCTAAGCAAACAGCAAGAGCTGTGTCCAACATCACAAGAGACCCTGAAAAGACCAGGATGTTGAGGATGCTGGACATGGCCCCCAACACCATTAGGATAATTAAACCCTACTTTGTGCAAGAGAAGAAGGCAGCCATTCCTCTGTGTGACGTGGTGAGGAAGGTCAAAGAAAGCCATTCATCGCATCCATCTGAAGGTATATTCCTTAGATGCTAGATCGACATGGTTACTAGAGGGGAATTCTTGGCAAGCCCAAGACCTGCCTAACCATACTTTGTTCCATTGTAACTATTTTGGCCATAGCTGTAGCAATAGCAGCTACATGTACTACTCGTCTGGGCTTGTTCCAACAAGGAAAACTTAGCGGCATATATATAGGTGTCGTCCATGTGTGAGTGAACTTTTTGTGAACTTTTTGTGCATCCATATATATGTCATTCATATTAAATAAAATACCATCTATTCTCATACTAAAATTACATGGAAGGAGGAGAGGGGCAGTGTAGGGAATGAGTTATTGATCCTGTGTTTGTCCTAGCCTTCAGATCTTTAATCCTATCCTCAATTGATCAGCACAAAGAACGTCTTCAAACTCAATAGCTACTCCATTGTCACTTTCTATGTTTGGGTTGTGGATCGAAGACGACCAAGAATATTTCTCATGGCGTAGCAATTATGATGGTACCTCCAGTGCAGAATATTTGTGGAGCAAAATGTCAAATGATACCTTTGGGTGGCTGCACAGTTCTTGTTGTGCGCGTCTTACAAATATCAGCTCACAACGGATGCTCAACCTCGACCTTAAGCTTTGGTTGCTAACCCGGTTTCAGTTAAGCGGTAATTGCTGCCACCAGAGTTCTACAATTGCCCCTTCTTCCCAGATACAAGGTTCTTAGGCCTTAAGAATATCTTAGTAATTGTTAAGCATAAGTATAGAGTAGAACTGAATCACGTGGGCTCGGCTGGGACTTTATATAGACTCCAGCCGGGCAATTAAAATATGACCAAATAAGGTAACAGTTATAAATAGATGCGTGAGAGTAGAATAGGGTGAAGTGGTGTATGAACCAGTACTCCGTTATATATACATTGGTGATACAGATATCAAAGTGTTAAGAGTGATACAGGGAAATAATAATAACACTTACACATATCACACTTACACATACATAAACGTTCATGTCCGATTCTGTGGCATGACACTCCCCCCTTCCTCTGGAGGCCAAAGGCCATCTGATAAAAGATGAGTGATAGGGAAGCAGTCCAGGCTTGACGAGACAGCCCATCCGCGTTGCCGTTGGTATGTCCAGGTCTGTACTTGATGGAGAACGTGAATGGCTGTAGGCGAAGAGCCCATCTTGCTAGCCGCCCATTTGTTGATTTGCTGGAGTCAAGAAATGTTAGGGCCTTATGGTCGGTGACGATGGTGAATGATCTACCAATGAGGTGACTCGCAAAGTGATCGACTGAGTCAACAATGGCTAGGCCTTCCAGCTCTGTTGCTGCATATTTTGTTTCCCTTGGAAGCAGTTTTCTGGAGAAGAACGCCACAGGTTTTTCTCCATCGTCTCTGGAAACACTTAGAACGGCTCCAATCCCATGGGATGAAGCATCAGTCTGCAAGATGTATGTATCTTCCTGTGTCGGAATAGTGAGGGAAGGTATAGAACATAAGACATCTTTTAAGTATGTGAACTCATCCTGAAGTTCTTGAGACCACTCCACAATTGCTGGTTCTGTTTTCCTTGTGGTTGATGTGAGAGCTTTGGTATGTCCGGCATAGTTGTCCACGAATCTTCTATAATAGCCGGTCAGTCCAAGAAATGACCTGACATCTGTCTTGGAGATTGGCCTCACAAAGTTCCGGACTGCTGTCACCTTGCTCTCGTCTGGTTGAACTAGTCCTCTGCCTACAATGTGTCCAAGGTAAGTGCAGGAAGCAGAGGCCCATACACATTTTGTAGGCTTAGCTGTCAGTCCTATCTCCCTGAGACGGCTTAGCACTGTAGACAGATGTTGCATGTGGTCAGTCCAGCTGTTACTAAAAATAACAATATCGTCTATGTATGCTCTCGCACAGAAAAGTAGTTCCGAAAGTACAATGTCCATGAGTCGTTGGAAAGTTGAGGGGGCATTGCGTAGCCTGAAAGGCATAAAGAGGTACTCGAATTTGCCCCACTCCGTACAAAAGGCTGTCTTCTCGATGTCAGCGTCCGACATAGGCACTTGGTGGAAACCTTTATTTAAGTCAAGCTTGGAGAGGTACTTGGCTTTCCCCAGGCAGTCTATTATGTCCTCTACACGAGGCATCAGGTAGGGATCTGGCACAGTTACTTTGTTTATTCTCCTGAAGTCCACACATAGGCGAACGGAACCATCCTTCTTGCGTACTGGCAGGATTGGAGAAGACCAGGGACTCAAAGAAGGACGGATGATCCCTGCTTCTGCCAGTGTTCTCACTTCTGTCTGTAACTGTTCCTTCCAACTTGCTGCCAACCGGTATGGTGCAGACCTGAGTGGGGGAGAATCACCAGTGTTAATAACATGTTTCAGAATAGAAACTCTACCAGGTGTTGGGTTGATGATATCTGTAAAGGTATCCAAGACCTCCTCCAGTTCCTTCCTCTGTGCCGGCTCTAGATCTCCATAACTCTGCTCAGCTTCAGTGTGGGACTCATCATCTCGCTCGTCCTCATCTGCCACGACCACTCTTAGTACTCTGGCATCTGGAGTTGTCCACTTCCTGAGCATATTGATGTGAACTATCTGTGGCTTGCTACGTCTCCCTGGAATGGCTAACTGATAGGATACAGGGGAGAGCTTGTCTATCACTTCGAATGGCCCATTCCATGAGTCATCCAGCTTGCCAACTAAACCAGGCACATGCATGAGTACCATGGATCCAATCTCTAGCTCTCTGGGTTTTGCCTTCCTGTCATAAGACTCCTTCATTTTTTCTTTAGCAGCTGACTCTCTCTCACTAGCAAGTTGGGACATGGCTTTCATTCTTTCCCTCAATTGCTCCACCCATTCATGAAGGGACTTCTCAGGCAAATCACCATCTAACCAACTCTGCTTGAACAACTCAAGTGGACCCCTAACATCCCGCCCATAAATCAACTCGAAAGGGGTGAAACCCGTGACAGAATGCGGTACAGACCGGTATGCAAAGAGCAGATACTTTAAGTAAATATCCCATTCATTCCTCTCGACTCCTGACTTCCTGATCATGGCCTTAAAGGACGCATGCCAGCGTTCCAGCATCCCATCTGTTTCTGGGTGATAAGGGGAGGTACGGATAGGCTTAATTTGCAGCAGGTCACACACACTTGCACCTAGGGCACCTACAAAGGAGGGACTCTTGTCAGTTAGAATCTCATCTGGCAAGCCTGTACGAGAAAATACTTCAATCATGGCTTCAGCTATTGTCTTGGCATCAGCTCGTCTCATTGGAATTGCATCGGGATATTTGGTTGCATAACACATGCAGGTGAGAACATATTTATATCCCGACTTAGTTCTGGGCATAGGGCCAACTACATCAAAGGCTAGCCGGCTGAATGGCACAGTGATAACCGGCAATGGTAAGAGTGGGGCTTTTCCTTGATCATTTCTAGCTGCACGTTGGCACTGAGGGCAAGAGGCACACAAATGCTTAATATCTCTGCTAATACCAGGCCAAGTGAAGTGTCGTCTGATACGGGAAGTGGTCTTTTTGACTCCTAGATGACCAGCAAGGGGGTTGGAATGGGCTAAAGCTAGTATGCTCTTCCGCCTACCCTGTGGAATCACCACTCTCTTCCACCCTGTACCCAACTCATCACTCTCCATATGTATAATCAACCCATCTTCCCTTGTATAGCCTTTCTCTTGCTTGTCCGCTAACTGTCTTACGTTCTTCAGAGACGTGTCTTCCTCTTGCTGTTGTACGAGCAGAGTACGGTCGTCATGTCCTTCATCTGGCGGAGGTAGAGGAAGCTGAAACTTGTCTTCCTCGGGAGTGGCTTGCAGGTGGTTGAGGTGGTTGTCATTCTCAAAGAGTGAATCATCAAATTCGTAAATATCGTCTAGGCTCAGTGGCTCAGACCCAGAGGCAGCAGTAGCAGCCTCATCCTGCTTTTCTTGTTCTTCTTCCTCGGCTGCCTGTTTCCTGGTCACCCTGATCCTATTGGAAAGGTTTCTTTCCTTCTCCTGATCTTCTGAAAGCTGCACTAGAAATTTATGCAATTTTAAATCAGTACCTAATAGAGCATGATCACCAGAGGCATTGAAAACAGCCACTTCCTTGTGGATGGACCTGTCTCCCACGTGTATCCAGACTTTGGCAATTGGACACGTCTTGGTAGATCCGTCTGCCATGGAGATTACGGTGTGGTCTCCGGTGTGGAGACTCTTGGGGATGAGGTCAGGATGCACTGTGGTGAGGTCAGCACCGGAATCCACCACGAGTTTGGAGCACTCTACATCCCCTATCTTACCCACAACATAAATGGTCTGACCCTTTGGTTGTGGAGAACGTATCCTTCTGATCTTCTTGGGGCAGTCAGGCTTTTTATGACCTTTCTCCCCACATCCGTAACAAGTAGGAATCTTTGGATTGTCTGTTGTGAGGCTGTCTGTCCGGGTCTTATTCCTTTCAAACTGTTGTTGTCTACCCTGGGTGGGAGCGTGCTCTGACCGGTTGGACCCCCAATCTCTCCTCTGGCCATTGCCTCCTGAATGGTCGGTGTCTTTCCTCTCATATCGTGCAGTGTAACCAGAGCGAGACTTCCAGGGATTGATCCGGTAGAACTCCTCTGCCAAATGTGCAGCAGTGATTCCATCCTTGGGGTTCCTCCCTAAGACATAGGTACGACATTCTGTAGTTAAAATAGACAAAAATTTAGACATAGAAAGTGTGGAGACAAAGTCTAGGATGGTAGTGCATCCTTCCAGCCCTCTCTTAAACTTCTCCTCGAAACGTATCATGCAGTCCTGAAAGGATTCGTCTGCTTCTTTCCTCATAGTCCACCACTGTTGTCTGGCCAAGTCGACTGTGTCCCCAAATGCATCCAAAAGAACAGTCTTCACCGCATCATAGTCATCCTGCTGTGCAATGCGAGTGTTAAAAATAGTGGAAGCTTTACCTGACAAGTTGATAGAGAGGAGTCTGGCCCACTGGTCTTTAGGTTCCTCATTGTACAGCATGACTTGCTCAAAATGACGGAGATAGTCTGCTGGCTTGTCACTGTCCTTCCAAGTAGGAATGGTCTTCCAGTTCCTTTTCTTCTCGAGCAGATGCAGCTGGTGTTCAGAGTGATTTTTCTCTTTCGAATCCAGTAGTTGTAGCAGTCGCTTCTCCCGCTTGTCGGCATCTTCCTGATACCTTCTCTCCCGTAATTCTTCCTTCCGTTGATCCTCTTCTCTACGACGTTGCTCCTCAGTGAGTCGTTTCTCCTCTTTGCTGGCTTCCTTCTTTTCCATGAATTAGAGTATAGTCATCAGGTCTTTTGTCATGTTCGTCTGCCAACTAGTGTGGGGTGGCGAATGTCTGTCTCCATCCTCTGATTCAGAGTCTTCAGATTCTTCTGGAAGGATATCCTCGGTTGTCGCTTCCCTGACCGTTTTCCTAGTGGACTTCTTTGACATCTTGACACTGAACTTGAAAATAAAATAAGTATTAAGTAAAGCCAAAAGCTTACAATTCTTGCTTTCGATGGCTGGTCTTCTGGAACAACAGTCAGTCCTGTATAGCTAGTTCCACACCGCTGGCCACCAGATGTTGTGCGCGTCTTACAAATATCAGCTCACAACGGATGCTCAACCTCGACCTTAAGCTTTGGTTGCTAACCCGGTTTCAGTTAAGCGGTAATTGCTGCCACCAGAGTTCTACAATTGCCCCTTCTTTCCAGATACAAGGTTCTTAGGCCTTAAGAATATTTTAGTAATTGTTAAGCATAAGTATAGAGTAGAACTGAATCACGTGGGCTCGGCTGGGACTTTAAATAGACTCCAGCCGGGCAACTAAAATATGACCAAATAAGGTAACAGTTATAAATAGATGCGTGAGAGTAGAATAGGGTAAAGTGGTGTATGAACCAGTACTCCGTTATATATACATTGGTGATACAGATATCAAAGTGTTAAGAGTGATACAGGGAAATAAGTGATACAGGGAAATAATAATAACACTTACACATATCACACTTACACATACATAAATGTTCATGTCCGATTCTGTGTCATGACAGTTCTGCTGAATACCAAACTTGGCCGTTATACTCTGCAGGTGATGTGGTTCTACTTATAATTTTTATGATTTTCTTTGTGCTGCAGAGTTTCTGGAAGACACCATTGAATACCTTGCTGGTATGGACAACTCGTGGCTAAAGATTATCACAGTTAGAAAGAAGAAATATGTAAAAGTAGACAAAAGTACAGACTTACACGATGTCATTGGTCAGGTAAACGAGCACAGGGACACCTTACTCTAACATCAACTTTAGTGATATGTAGCTATTATTTTCCCATTGTCATTAGTGCTGAGTACTATCAAGTAGTGCCTTGCTGTTTATAAATTTTTGTGTTTGTATATATGTTGTTTAAAATGATGGTAACAACAACAAAGACACGCGCATTACACAAATAAACAGATTGTTCCATGCATTATATGCAGTATAATAATATGAACACATGTGCTTTTTGAAGTCTCTATAAAAGCATTGAAGTGCTCTAGTCTAGGGTGTAAATATAGTCTAGGGTGTAAATAAAGTCTAGGGTGTAAATAAATTGATTTTTTTTCTGGGCAACTTTTTCGGTGGCTAATCATCATGGGCATGTTAATCTTCAAATTGAAAGACCCCAATGGCAAGATACATGTGTTGGAGAGACTAGTCCTTAGAGTGCTAACTGATATGTTAGTAGTCCTTAGCGTGTTAACTGTTAGACACTGGTGCTTAGGATATAGCTAACACTGTTAGAAACTAGTCCTTAGAGTGTTAACTGATATAACACTGTTAGAGACTAATCCTTCGAGTGTTAACTGATATAATGCTGTTAGAGACTGGTCTCCTTAGAGTGTTAACTGGACTGAATGTTAACTGATATAACACTGCCAAATTACATGCAGTAATGGCTGCTGTTTTGTTATTGATAACTATATTTTTTTGAAAGTTAAGTCTTGTTTATGTCATGTATCACTGTTGGATAAATGTTTGTATTTGCTCACCAGAACCTATTGCAGTATAATATGCAACAATGCCTGCACATTAGTTTCCTTATCTTTGAAGAAGTCAAAGTGTGAAGTTGTCAATGTGTTTGTCACATTTGGCCAAACGAAAAGTCGGGTCTGCATGAAACGTGCACCTTCGGAACTGGATGAATGCTGGATGGTTTTTGTAAAGGTTGGGTCTGGACTTAACCACATCAAAATAAGACGGCGGCATTGTCAGCCATTTTGTTTAGGGAATTCTTACATGAGTGTTCCCGCACTAACAAGATGGTAGCATTTATTCACTAGCTATGTTAGATCTCGCCTAATGCAAACACTTTTCTAGCAAGGCTTCTTCTATATAGCCCTATTCTATTAGAACACTGCAGTTGCTGAAATGGTGATGTTTACAGGGGCAGCATCTTAGACTAAAAAATTGGAGTTGCCATAAAAGAAGTGACTAGCAAAAGTATTCAGGTCATAAAATATTTGTTTTCGTTAAAACTGTTGTTGTTGCAGATATTCATACGTTGTAGGGCCTATATATATATCTCGAGGATATATATACCAATTATTATCATGACCATTGGTTATTCAGGGTGTGCTCTCTTTTGGTCTGGAATGATCGAGGTATTGGCTAAAATTAGACTGACTATATAATTATAGGATTGCAGCAAATTTGCAAGGTGTCAAAGAGCATCGAGATTGGTGGACACAATTTTAGGAATTTTTTATGCTGCTCAAAATTTTGTTCACTTGTCACTTAGCCTAAATACCCGCTTTTCTTAAATTTACGACCATCATGCTGCTTGTGTGTTGTCATTCTTTTCCTTTCCTTCAGCGGTATATATAGAAGACACTTTTTGGGAAAGGTTAGCTGTAATAAGCACAGTATTTGCATGCTGTCCACCACAAGGAATTACATGTAGTATAGGCGAGCTGTCATAAAATGTGCGTTAGTATTCCTATATATATAAGCTGTGCAAACAGAGAAGAAATCTTGAACTCTTATGCTTAGTCCTATCTTCTGGGTGTGAAAAAGGGGCACGAAGAGGTGCAGGGAGTGGATCAATATTGAGTGTACTAATTCGAAGAAAAAAACAAGTGGTAAATATTTTGTTGTGCATGTGCAATTAGACAGACATTCTATATTTATTCCACCCACAAATGAATAGGGTTAGATAAATTATGCTAGCATAATTTTAGGTATGCTTAAGAATCCAAGAATAATGCTGGAATAATAGGGAACATTTTGAGTCTTATAGGGTCTACAACTTTCCTTTTCTTGATACTAACACTATCATACGGGTTGAAGAGTGAGTTTGCATCTTTATATGGCTAAAGCCAATCGATTATCAGCAGATATTGACAAGCTACTATGGTGGAGAAGACACAAATCTGAACTTCCCCTGTGATCTAACAGTTCTACATCTGTTTTGGTTCTTCAACCATCATCTGCTGCAGCAGAGAGAGTGTTTTCTCTGCTAGCTATATAATTCTTTTAGTGAGCAACAAACAGTATTATTAGGAATCTCAGTATAATTGTGAAAGAATAATTGGTACCTAGTATGAGAATCCAAGAATAGAATCTTAGGGGAAAATTCGAGCATAATTTATTCACCCCTACAAATGAACTGCATGCAAAATGATATTGGAGAAATGAAGTTGTAGCTAGTCTCTTCGCACTCAAAAGTACACGAACACAGATGAGTGTCAGGGAGCCCAGTCTCTGCAGCTGTTTTGGCTACTTCCCCTAGCAGGCAGGAAGGTTTCAGAGCTTCCTGACAATGAAATGACTTCTGTGAGGACGCCACATATAAAGGAGGCGGAGGATGTGGGTAATGACTGTTGGTGGACTCATACTGTGTACTTTAGTGGACTCTATGTAATTAAAGACATCTGACTGGTTGTTGCTAGACAGATGTAACACTGATTGGTTAGGTAATGTTAGGTTCCATCTCTAATCTTTCCTGAGATTCTACCTAATCTTTCTTCGCTGCCACCAGAGATGTGTACCCCTTCACTGATACGGTTATAGTTAAAACCTAATTTAAACAACCACACACTGAATTATATCCTGGGTGAGCAAGTCTAAAAATCTCAATATGGTGGAGAGCCTTCAGCTTTTATAGCAGCTCCCCACTTTAGAAAACCAAATGAGGAATAAAACGCAACAGACCAATGAAATTACTAATTTTCACACATCTCACATGACCAAATAAGGAAAATACGATCAGACCAATGAAATTACTACTTGCACACAAAACTTACATGACCAAATCAGAAAACACAACAGACCAATATGATCGAGTCCAGTCAGATGTTAGTCTTGACAAATAACTTATGATTAGCTAAGTGCTATAATTATAACTATTACTCTAAGCAAAACAAAAACAACCTGGGCTGATATATATACCAGATCAAAATCAGCTTCCATAGTTCTGCCCACAGCAGAGGACTCCTCCGGTCTCCTCCTTAAGCAGCTGGGAGCTGATCTCGGGGTATTTGAAGTTTTCTCTCTCTTTTTTTCTCTTTTTTTCTCTTTTTTTCTACTTGCTGAGTTCAGTTCTGTACTGCACTTACATAATGTCCCAGTGTAGCAGTTCTTACTTGAATTGCTTGAGTGATTAATCAAAAGCCACCGACTACAGCTGCTAAGGTTTGTAAAAATGAAATAACAAAGCTGTAAAGTCAGTTCCTCTTACTGTTGAAGGAGCTTTCTGGCATTCTTATTCATTGTGATGATATTAAAAATATATATTATTATATATATTTAGTATAAATCTGAGGATGGCTGGGGAATTCATAACTTCCTTTTCAGAACTTGGAAAAAGCAAGACTAAAGTAGCTACCAACTTTTTGTGGGGTCAGCCAAGTCAAATAATACAGTATGGTTGGGTGTGGGTGGAACCAGCTGCCTCCTTCAAATAGTAAGTCCACAACCTTGTGATAGAACTGCTGTGTACCAAAAAATAGCCAACCTGCTAGAGATGATTATTATTGTGGGTGTGGTATGTAGAAATTTCATGGTTTGTGAAAACTGCAACAGTGCATCACACTTCTTTCCAACTTAATAAACTTCAGGTTTTGTAGAAAATTGCCAAGATTGCAACAATAATGCTTGGTGCCTGGCTGTTGATAATTGATTGAACTTATTGAACATAAGAATCCAGCACCAAGAAAATGTCGTACCAATAGCCACTTATATAAATGGTCAAAGGATACATCATACAGCCTCTCACAAAGAATTTGGTATGAGTTGTACAGGAGAACTCCACGAAGCAATCAGAAGAGAAAAACAAGGACTCCAGCATCTACACACTGTCAACATGGTATTTCAAGCATTATCTTTGATCAAAAATATCTATATAATTATGTTGAACTATAATTATATAAGAATTAAAAAACAATATTTATATAGTAGTGTTTATTAGTGAAATCACGAATAATATTACAATCTTTATTGATACCAATCGTCATTATATAGTGTATGTATCATGTTACCATATGTCTCGGACATCTTCAAGAACTCTAGTTATGATTTTCTTGGAGGGAATGGAAGAGAATTTTCACCACTAAAGTAATTGGCTTCACACATTTTCCTGATCTTTTCCATCTTGCATTAGCCATGTGAAATGAAAATGTAATAACAAACCACAGTCATTTTGCTAACCTTCACCATGTCAACAATAGTCAGTAATGACCTCATACTACTTCCTGTCCAAGATGAATTACAGCAGTTGCCATTGACATGATGAATTTGGATAAGCTTTGAATAATTTTTTAAGATTATAATTTATTTCCCTGAGGTTAAATTCACATTAACTACTCTATTTAGGAAACACCTTATCTCTTTTACTTGAAAATGCCTGGGCATAAGGTCCAGTACCATGAAATCATGCTCCTCCACAAGCAACACAAGTGTTCATCATCTTGAATCAGGAACTAGAACAATAATATTTTGAATGATAAATATATGACATTCCATCTCTATACATTGGAGAACAGAGGAGGTTGAAGACCCGAGTAAAAGAACACTTGGATGCATGCAGACAGGAAAACTGAAGAGATCTGCCATTGCTAAACATGCATGCAACCACTATGACTCAATCTTGGTGTGAGAAGACTTCAAATGGAGGAATTTTCTAGTGAAAGAAGCTCTGCAGATCCACACCAAACATCATGTATAGATGTAGGGCTTGGCTACCTGTAGTTGCTGGATCTCGACTATCAAGACTATGCACAACCACACTCATATTTATCATTGCCATGGCAGAAGTAAATAATTTACCCAGATGAAGGCCAAATCCTGATTGACATTGGACAAATAATACTTTCGTTAGAAAGAGCAAGGAACAAGATATTTATGTGTTTTTTGTTTTGTTTTTTGTTGTTTTTATAAACGTTTTATCAATAAACGATCCTGCAAACTTTGGTCATATGAAATTCCGAAAAGTAGTTAACTTTTGCTTATAATAGTAAACTAATAAAATCTAAGTAACTGTCGAGGGCTGCTCGACATGGCCAGCCAGGCCATTATCTTCGCTCCATCAATGATGATGAACTAACAGTCATTTGAGTGCATGCATTACTTAAAGTGTTGAGTGCATGTATTACTTAAAGTGTTGAGTACATGCATTACTTAATTGTGAACATTGTGTTAATTGTGAACGTGAGTGTAGTGATGTAATGTCAGGTGGACTCTCTGTGTGCATGTAATTATGGTTACTTTCTGTATCGTGTCTGGCAGAACTTATAAAAGGTCCTGTCAGCCATTTGTGATTAGTCTTGTCTTTACCATAGTTTTCGTCAGTTCATAAGTTATACCTAGACACCCTAAATTTCTCTGGGTAGGTATTAACTAAAGCGATACTTAGAGATAGACTCTGGTGGCAGCACCTATTAACTGAAGGGAGAAGGTAATCCTAAGGAGGAACCTTAGACACCTTCTTTAAAATACCAACTACCACTTCACAGTAACTATACAGAGTTATCCAGTCACTTTGGTGAGCATTTTCATGATAAAGTGTGTAGAATGGGAAATTCTAGCTATTTGTTGTAAACTTCCAGTGAATTGAATGGAACTTGCTATTTATTCTTTCACATTTGTTATTATTATAAACTTATGACAATGTGCAGTAGAGATGAATTGATATAGAAAGTTATGCAAGTTGGAGGACAGACACCAAGAACTGGTTGAGCAGAAGCTGTCACAACTCTCCAGAGGGATTTGTTCCAGTCTCTAGTGGGTTACAATCTAGATTTGTTTGTCCTCTGCATAAAGTTGGCCATCAAGCTAGGAAGAAGTAGCAAGTGACTAGTGGAGCCAATAGTCCCTCACCAGTAGAAATCTCCCTTCTCAAGGTCACTACTTTGTCAAGACGGGATAAGAGGTTTGCCCCGGAAGGTGGAGGGTCATGGAATCCTGAAGGAGTCTTGAATCATACCCAGTGACCAGGAAATCACTGAGTACTAGGTGACTGGGGATCAACAAATACTGGGGATCACCAGATCCTCAACACTGGTGTTTTTTCTTCCCATTTCTAGTAGGCAACTCCCTCCTCCCCATCCTCCTTCCTCTCCCCACCATCCCACCAGTGGCACCCTTACTCTATACTGATTCTCACTATTGTCAAACATTCTTAAGTTATGATACTCGTTAGCCCCCCATTTCATTGTATACCTCTCAAGAAATGAATAAATGGCAGCCTGCTATATATCGGTAGCTGACTATCCACCACATGCTGCCAGCACATGCATCCAGCACATCCGGCACATGCGTCTAGCATGATAACCAGATGTACATTTTTTAAAATTAATAATAATGGTAAGAAGGTCTATTGCAGGACAAGAAGCAATGTATGTTGTGTAGTTATGATGTGGAAGACATGGGGCACTTTCTATTAGACTGTGAAGAATTTGGAAGGGAACAGAAAATGTTAATGAATGAGGGGAATTGAGGGAGCTGGAATATGGTTGGAGGAGTTTCAGATGGTGGGCACTGATTTTGCAAAATGTTGGCATAAGAGGAAGGGACTGATTTATGGCCTCCCCCCATCCACTCCAAGCAGTACAACTCATTTAACATAGAACATTAACTTAATGTTTATCAGATATGTATGTCATAGTTTTATTACAGAACAGGTCATCTTACTGTCATTACTTTTTATTTATTAATTTTTGTACTACACTGGAGTGTGATGGTCCCAAGGAAGTCAGCATTTTGAAGATTAAATTATAGTTTTATGCTCTCTCCCAGGAGCTCATGTTGTAGATCCCTCTGATGCTCATCTCCTGTGTCGTTCACTGGGTAGCGTGGATTCTGTCTCAACTGTTCTCAGGGACAAAATCGGTGCCCTTGAGGTCATGGGGGACAAACTCAGATTCGTTTCTGCTCAGGATGCCTTAATCCTGCGTAATTCATTTTCTATCCCTAAGCTTCTATACACCCTCAGGATTTATTTCTCCATGTTTCTCTCTCCTGCCCTGATAGATTATGAGAGAGTCTCAAGTCAATTGTGAGTGGTATTACTAACATTAATTTCTCTGAGGATGTCTATTCTTGGTTGCAGATCACTCTCCCTGTTGGAGTAGGGGGTCATGGAATCAGGAGTGTAGTGTTGCTCCCTCTGCCTTCTTGACCTCAGCTGCTGCAACTCATAACCTGGTCCAAGCCATCCTGCCACTTCACTTGCTTTCACACCATCCATTTTGTGGATGATGCCCTTTCAGCATAATCTATGGATCATGGCAACCCCCCACCATCTGGTCATGTGGCGTGCTCCCAGAAATTCTGGGAAATGTGCATGGTCTCAAAGTCCGTGGAATTTTTGTTGCAGAATGCACTTGATGATTTGGCTAGCCCGGCTTTTGGCTGTTTCAAAGAAAGAATCTGGTATGGCTAAATGTCCTCCACATCTCATCCCTGGGTTTGAGGATGGATGATGATACCATTGTCGGGGAAATTTACCCTCTACCTTCTAAAGGCCTTAATAATGATATTACTGTTCTGGGTAGCTGATCCCTTTAGCTCCCTGGGTAATTCCTCGGATGCGCATAGGTCTCTAAGTATTAGCTTGTCCCTGGCTAATCCTTGCCTAGTTCACTCTGCTCCAGTTACTCTCCTTTCTGAGTAGACTGGCACGCTCCTTCTGATCTCCTTAAGGTAGGTTATACATATAAATATTAGATACTAGTATAATACAATATCACAGTCAAGTGTTCAGTCTATTTCTCTTAGATTCTCGAGTCTCATTTCTTCTCTTCTCCCTGACATTCAATAGCCAGGTTCTTTTATACTAACTAACATGTTATAAATACATTACTCAGTTCACTCCTAATATGGATACAAATATATATACTACACAACTATCTAACAATGTCCATTATTCTTCTGTGTCAGGGATCTAACAATGTCCCTTGTTCTTCTGTGTCAGGGATCTGACAATGTCCCCTGACATCTCCCCCTCCTCTAGCCGTGAATCGTATTCTCAGCTAAGCCCATCTGCGTTTCCGTTCCGGGATCCTGATTGGTGGGTGATCGATTTCTGATGTTCAGGTTGAGAGTCCACAGTTGTGGTGCACTCCATGGCCACCAACGCCGAGGGAATGGGAGAATGCCATGCCTTCATCCCATTGACGTGGTAGACACGGAGGCCCCGCGTAACCTGACCTGCAGTTACTTTGAAAGTTACATCGGTTAGTTGTTGTACAATGGTGAAGGGTCCCTGCCACTCACTGATCAATTTGTTTAGCTTCCTAGGTCTGAAAACTAACACTTGATCTCCCACTGAAAACTTCCTCTCCTTTGCCTTTCTATCGTGGTATTTTTTGTGTTTTACTTTGGCCTTGGTCTCATTAGTAAAAGCCAACCCTCTTACTATGTCTAATTTGGCCCTCAAATTTCTTAGGTAGGTTACTATCTCCACCTTCCCTTCTGGTTGCTCTCCCTTCCACACTCGGGCCAACTGGTCTATGGGTGTGTTCATGGGTTTACCATAGACTAACTCATGGGGAGAATAACCTGTGCTCTTATGTTATAAGGGGGCATGCGCAGTTGTAGCTGGTTTAGCATGCTGACAATTTGGACAAGACTTACAAAAAGCACTTACATCCGCATGTAGATTTGGCCAGCCCATGGAGCGTCGGATCATGTCCATGGTCCTTTCCTGCCCAAGTGTCCAGCGATGGGGGAGCTGTGAGCCAGTCGAAGGATTTCGATTCGGCTGTTCTGAGGGACCATGATGAGCTGATGCCCGCCTTGTACTAGTGGCTGTCTTAGCAGAATTCCGTCCTTCCACAGGTACTTGCTGCTGTCGGTGTCGGCCTCGTGTCTGGCCTTTTCAAGAGTGGGGTCGTTCTTTTGAAGTTTCTTGAGCTCCTCAGAACTCACTTTCTCAGGCAACCAAGGTGTGGTGCCTTGTTCTGTGAGTGGATGTTATTTTTCTTCTGGTGGTATGAAGAAATCCTCCTCAAAATTGAAGGGTGACTCCTCTGTCTCCTCTGACTCTGATGAAATGGGCGAGTCAGCGATGGAGGGGGGATCGGGGGTTGAGAGCACGACCTCGTCCTTGGTCTGCTGCTCCTTGTCTTCCTTTTCTTGTCGAGCAAGTTCCTCGGTCTGTGCTCGGGTGGTGATGTAGGTTGTCTCTAGGCTCAGGTCCTTTCGAGTCCCTGAGACTATCTTGCCTTCGACCATTTCCTGTAGTTGGGGAACATCTTATCCCACCAGCATATCCACTGAAAGGTGGTGAGAGACTCCCACAACTAGTGTATTCCTCGTCCCTTCCAGCTCAAGTTCTACCTTGGCAGCTGGAAACCAGGCTAGCTCTGTGCTGGCGGTCGAATAGGGTATTTTCCAGGTCAAGATCTTCTTCTGGTTCAGACACCGGGGATGGATTAGCGATCTTGTGCATCCAGTGTCGAGCCACACTTTTGCTTGTCGGCCATTCACTCTGGCTGTTCGAAGCCAGGGATTGGGAGCGAGGATGTTGGTGCTTCTGTGCTCATCTGGGCATGCTCGTTCTTGATGTTACAATTTGATTTGTAGTGCCCCAGTTGGTTGCAGCGGAAGCACCTCACTTCGCTCAGTGGTATTAGGTTACTACTTCTGGGGGTTCTCCCCTGATATCCACCTCGGGGTGGGTATCAGTCTGGAGGCCTTCGGGGCTATCCTCTCTCTTGTAAGTTCTGCCCATTCGGGGCTTCTGGCCTTAGTGACCTCGGTTGGAGTTGGGGTTTCCTAGCTGTTGGGTCATCCAGCTCTCTTCTGTTGGGTGCATTGGACAGATGTCTTGCCACAGACTCTGCCAACTCTTCAAAGGAGCCAGGGTTCTGATTCGGGACAGGGTGAGTTCCATTAGGATGGTGTCTTCAGTATTGTGAGGGGAGGAAGCCAGCCACTGATGGTAGCTTTGCCGATGGCGAGCAAACCAGGCATCGGGGTTACTGGTGTTGAAGGGAGTGTCGAGGGTACGTTTGGATAGGTCTCGGTTGTTATCCTATATTCCCTCAACAGCTCCTTCTTGACTTCCTCATAGTCGCCTTGCTGGTTTGCTGCCATTGCAGAGACGGCTGTCAACCCTGCACCAGACAGCGAGCCACGGAGGATGATAGCCCATTGGTCTCAGGACCATGCTCCTGCCTGTGCAGTGACCTCAAAAGTGTCCAGGAAAGCAGACATGTCGTCTTTGCCCTCCTGGAACTTTTGGATAGTTAGTCTGGGTGGCTGAGGTGGTGGGGGTACTCTCTCTGCCTCAGCCCTCATTCGTTGGTTCTCTGCCAGCAGCTGAAGGAGCTGATCCTGCTGCCTCTGCTGTCTTGCGTATTCCTCCTCACGCCGTTGCAGTTCGTCCCTTCTCTGTAGTTCCTGACTTTCCCTGTCATTCCGTCTTCGTTCGTCCTCTCGTTGTGCCCTGACCTCCTCCAGGTCTGTCCACCTGTCCATGAATCGGTCGAAGCGACTAATTCGTGGTGTCTCCTCGTCTTCCAGGTATTCTGTCTGACTCATTGCTGCTCTTGGGGGTCGGTCTCCTGATCTGAGGGGATAGGACATTTAGGGACAAAAACAAAAGCAAAAAAAAATAACAATGGCCACTCCTCTTCACTCACTATGAAGGGTGGGTTCTCAAACTCCAAGGCCGTGCCCGAGTTGTCTCCTTCAGCTAGACAGTCTGCCTCTGCTAGCTAAGGCTGGTCCGGGATCTCCACTCCTAAGGCTGATCAACTTCTCAGGGATCTCTCCTTGCTAGAGATCCCACCGCTGCCACCACTGTCGGGGAAATTTACCCTCTACCTTCTAAAGGCTCTACTAATAATGATATTACTGTTCTGGGTAGCTGATCCCTTTAGCTCCCTGGGTAATTCCTCGAATGCGCCTAGGTCCCTAAGTATTAGCCTGTCCCTGGCTAATCCTTGTAATTCCTCGAATGTGCCTAGGTCCCTAATTATTAGCTTGTCCCTGGCTAATCCTTGCCTAGTTCACTCTGCTCCAGTTACTCCTTTCTGAGTAGACTGGCACGCTCCTTCTGTATCTCCTTAAGGTAGGTTATACATATAAATATAGATACTAGTATAATACAATATCACAGTCAAGTGTTCAGTCTATTTCTCTTAGATTCTCGAGTCTCATTTCTTCTCTTCTCCCTGACATTCAATAGCCAGGTTCTTTTATACTAACTAACATGTTATAAATACATTACTCAGTTCACTCCTAATATGGATACAAATATATATACTACACAACTATCTAACAATGTCCATTATTCTTCTGTGTCAGGGATCTAACAATGTCTTCTGTGTCAGGTAGTTTCAGGTGTTGACGACTCTGTGGTTTGGGCTGACATAAGGGTTTGTGGGTGTATAGGTGATTTCCCTGACAACCATCAGGGTTGACTTTGTGTCACCCCCATAACTGCCAGTGCTGTGCAGCCGAAGTAGGTCATCTCGCCATGCATGATCTTGGCTGCGAGGAGGGAAGGAGATATCTACCGTCACTTTCTCTTCCAGGCATTGTCATCTTCGGGTGGCCCGTCCAGGCTGGTACAGTTGGTTCTCTTTCATTCTGATGGGAAAAGGCCTGATACGAGGCCTCACTAGAAGCTCCCACACCATCCTTCCTCTGTCTACTTCCACCTGCTCACAAACTTCATCTCCACCTAACCACATATGCCTGTACCACATCCAACATAGCTTGCATCTCCACCCCGAGTCTGCCAAAAGAACAACATGATAAGGTAACCATGGTGCCATGGAAGAATGGCAACCAACTGGTGTGGGATGCAACTGTCTGGATACGC
Organism: Cladorhizidae sp. MBARI D1340-BT2; assembly: GCA_028752905.1. Classification (NCBI taxonomy): domain Eukaryota; kingdom Metazoa; phylum Porifera; class Demospongiae; order Poecilosclerida; family Cladorhizidae; species Cladorhizidae sp. MBARI D1340-BT2. Next base: position 24,149,415 of record JAQNBH010000018.1, read on the forward strand.
TTGCCCAGTCATGTCTGGTACTGCAGTGAATAGTGCTGCAGCTGTGGCTGCTATGGCTGAGGATAAGAAAGTGGCCAAGTTTGCCAGTCTAGATCCTTGTGTGTCCATGACCATCGAGTTATTGGCCAAAGAACTGGGTTGGTGAAAGGCCGTACTACTCACTTCACTGTTTGTTTATTTATTTATTGATTGATTGATTGATTGATTGATTGATTGATTGATTGATTGATTGATCGACT